>JAZAYU010001365.1:0-54873 GCA_038501625.1 Corbicula japonica
ATATTCTCAAAATGGTGAAAAAGCCCTGTAGTTGTTTGTTGGATCTGAAACACTGCATAATGCTTGAAAAATGGGATTTTGTGTTCTTATTTGAATACATATACAATAAGTACTTTACATCTACTTATATTGTGGAAGTAGCATAATTGTGATAATAAGTGGTATCACAATATATTGTTAATCATTTCAGGTGCAGGCTTTGAGCCAGGCGACTTGTTATGGTGTAAACTAGAGGGATACCCATGGTGGCCAAGCCTGGTATGCAACCATCCCACAGACAACACTCACTACAAGCCAGGCAAGAATCCACAGATACATGTGCAATTCTTTGATACTCCTGTTTCTAGAGCCTGGATCAAAATCAAGTGAGAATTGACACTTTTTCAAAAGAATTTTACATTTTTGTTAACTGTATCAAAATGCTGTCATAATGTCATTTATTTTAAAATCTTTGAAACACCTTCAAGATGCAGCATAATTTTGTGTTTTAATGTGGTGCACAGTCTAATGTAATGAGGGACTTCTTTAACCTTTAATACAAGGCCCAAAGTAAATCTATCAAGCATTAAGATAACAGGAGAAAATCCTTGTTTTCCATCCCTTCAGCTCCTAATATACTTAAGGAAGAATGACTAGGGCCCAAGATCATAAAACTAAGGTTGTAGACCAGTCTCCAATCTCAAGCCTTTGATGGCTGAAATGGCGACTGGTTAAGTTTTGTGATCTTGGGCAAAGTATTATTTCATGCTAATATTAGTTTGATAAAACACTGTGTTTTATGATCCAGAAACTGTCATGAGTATAAGGGAACTGAAGATGCTCAGTACCAGAAAGGGGGAATGTTCCACACGATGAGTGCCCCAGTAGTGAAGGGAGCAGAGGAAGCAGATAAGGCTCTTGTCATGTCTCGGGACGACCGACTCAAACTGGTAGTGGAACTTCAACCATCAGATGACGAGAATGATGACGATGATATAGATGGTAACATACATGTTGTCATGACCTAGTATGGGCCAAATAATAGCCCCAACTAGTCTCTATTTCAACCAGTCAGATGCTTGAGATTTGAGACCTTCAGTTACAATTTCATGATCATTGATCCAGATAAATGGCAGAAAATTTCACCTAATCTTTTATCTCCCGTCAAATTTTCATTAAAACAGTTTTCTGCCAAATGTTAGTTTACATCAAGTCTATTCATTCCCTGTAAGATGCAAAATCATGTTTTCCCCCAAATTATAGAGTATGTGCCTCATCCCTTAGCATTGAAAAATCCCTGGTTGTAGGTAAGTTAATTTTATATACTTGTCACTTTAAAAGGCACTTGTTTGGTTGTCTGCAAAATCTAGTTTGGAAAAACTATTCCTTAAGGTTTTAAGGTATTTGTTTTAAACTTTGTATTTGTGACAAATTAATTGTTTAATATTAACAAATGCTCTTATTATAAGAAAGATTGTCAGCAGAAAAAGTTTGTAAAACACAACCAATCTGAGGGTCTTAAAACCCAGTTGCATAATGTGCTTAGTGTACCAGGCTACCAGCTATGACTTTTTGGCATCAGCTCTGTTTAGTTTAAACTTACTTATTTTACAATGAATGTGAAACAAGTTAATCCAACATATATTAATCATTCTCAGTGACTGCTTTCTGGGTTGCAAAATCAGTACTCGCGTCGAATGTGGATTGGGAAAACTAAAGACAAATCTCATCCCTGGTGGGATTTGAACACGCAGTCTACTGATCTGGAGTCCACGCTCTACACCTAGACCAAAATCAGCTTACAACTTTGTTTGTAAATGTTGTAAATTTGTTACATTTTGGCAATCATATGTTTTGGAAATTTCAGCTGAAATGTTTGATGATGAAATGAGTGGGGAGGATAACAGTAAAGAAAATATGGATGTAGACGACCAAAAAAAGGTAATTAGAACAACAAATAGGGCTTTAATCAAAGTTCACAGCAACAGTTTTTGTTCACAATAGAAAAGAAGATCCTCATTTTTATAGCGAACCAGTTTTTCTGGTCATCTCACTAGTATCATGCAACATATGTTTTTTTCAAGTTAGGCCTGTTTCTTTCATTTGTTGTCTTAATGAATCAGATAATGTTACCAATAGCATGATACGTATATAGATAAAATCTTGATAAAATTAGCTCAGAAAAGTAAGATCATTTGCTTTCCCCATGATGGAAATGTTTGCCCCATTCTAAAAATTTGTATATATGGAGGAAAGGGTTAAGAGATAGGATTCTACAGGTCATAATCAATTTTGAAAAGAATTTACCCATTACTCATAGGGACTAGTTTATGCTCAAAACTGGAAAATTACAACATGGTCACGCAGACATAAATAGGCACAGTTGGGTTATCTTTTATAACATGTTATTACATGGTGTAATTTCATGTAATTGTCCTAGACTGAAGAAGGTAAAAATAAAACCTGTGCGAAATAAAATGAAACCTGTGCCAAAGACCACACCTGTAAACAAAGACCACCTGTGGATAAAGACCACATATCTGTCCTACTTAATGATATAAAATCTGATTTACACGTGAACAAAGACCATCTGCCTTCAGAGACTACTTGGGCTTTCCCTTGGGTTGTCTATGAAAACAGGTTTGACTGTATTTTAAATTTTACCATTGTATTCAAGGTGAAGAAGACACCAAGCAAATCGCCTGCCAAAGGAAAGAGGTCTCAGAGAACACGAGCCAAACGAAGACGTATAATTGTCGAGGATGATGATAGTGATCAGCATGATTCGGGTACGTACAACTGTAAAATCATTTATCTTCTGACATGAAAAAGACTTCGGCAAATTTTGTTTATTCTTGTACTGAGTTTTGTTGGTCTAAATACAGTTTTACAGCACAAAATTTCATACCCACCAATTCAAACTAAGTGGATGATAATTATAATTTTAATCATTGTTTACTAGGAGGTTGCTGCCAAGTAATTGAAGTTTTGTGAAACTGAGGCTCGGAAATGAGTTGCATTGACACATAGAAAACTATTTAATGATAAAGTTAAACACTAAAAAACAAACATGCAGTTATTTGTTCAGGTGATGAGTTCAAGCCTCCGGAGTCGGATGAAGGGAGTGATGATGATGGCAGCAGTGGTGTTGATGAAGATGATATCTCCGATGATGATGCCTCGGAGCCCGACTCACCTGTAAAGGTAATGAAAATATCTGTCATAGTGATGCTTGCGTCTTTATATCTTAATCCATACATCAATATTAGTGCTTAACAAGGAAAAATAAAACTTTGGTATTATTTCAAAGTAAAGACAATCACAGTGCACATAATTAAGGTTGTTTTACTCAAGAAGTGGCAAAATATTGGCATCATCCTCATTGCAAAATCTTTTATCAAATTCCTATTTACAAAATTATGCAGTTGTCTGAAATGATTGCTTATTTCATGGTTTTTCATTCTTCTACAAGGGAAATGACACACTATTTTCCTGCATATCATAGGCAATGAGCCTCTTCTAGAAGTGCACATAGGTCACCCAGTTAGTCTATAAGTTGTCAACCCTTCCTCCATAGACACACCTTTATTGCATGTGCGACCAGTGTAGATCCAGATCAGCTGGCCCATCCGCGCCGTCTGATCAGGATCAACACTGTTCGCTCTTTGATTTGTTAGGTTATTTCTGACCAAAATGCGACCAGTGCAGATCCTGATAAGACAGCACATCCATGCCGGCAGATTTGGATCTACACTAGTCCCACATGCAATAAAGGTGTGTCTATGGAGGAAGGGTTGACAACTTAAATATGGAGGAAAATGCAACCCGTGCAGATCCAGATCAGACGGCTTGAATGTGCCAGCTGATCTGAATCTACAATGTTTGCAAATGATAAAAAAGGTTCAGTATACAATATGTAGTAAAGGGCTAACCTATAATAAACCTTTGATTACTTCAATGTTTCATAAGGGTAATTCAGCTTAGTTAGTTTCTTCCATTGTAGCTTCCACAAAAAAGAAAGCGACCAGCAGCTAAGCCCACAAGGGGCCCTAAAACTGCTAGAAGACCAGGGGCCTCCCAGTCGGCAAAGAAAGCCCTGTCTGGGTTCTCCAAAGAGGACAGTCCTACAGCTGATGACTCAGGATCTGAGTCTCCAAAAGCTAGCAGTATGAGTAGTCCAACATCTAGAGTCAGTGATACCACCAAATCTAAACTAGCAGCGTTTACTGCTAGTGACTCTGTAAGTTCAGTGTTCATCTTTTCTGTTGTAATTGAGAATGATTTTTTGACCATCAGTACATATATTTCCATTGGAAATGACCAAAACATGAGCAGTTGTAAGCAATAAATTTACTTACACCAGTAACTGAGAAGTTGAAGATGTAAAACCTGTAGAATGAAATCTCATAAAATTGCCACACATATACAGTTAATTTAAGTAATATCACGCTAACAATATAAAAACAATAATGACTCCAGGAATGTTTGCCATAAAAAAGCAAACAGAAATCAAGGTTTAAATTGACAGAGACAATATTACAGAACTTTTAAAATTTACATAATTGTCATTGAATTGAGAACCTAGTAAGAATTGAAAAAGTTTTTAAACAGCCTCCCCACATGAGTTTAGAAAGGCTTGAATGAAACATACATTTTATAATAAGGCCTGCTTTGAAATAATAGGTTATATTAAATGATTGTAGAACAACACATTTCTGCATGTTAAAAAGTGAAATTTCTAAAATATTTTACAGCATTGAGCGTGTCTATATGTCATTTTCAGTATGTAATCAGTGCCCAAGGTTATAAAACAGAGCAATCTCAGCTTTATAACCTTCGGCCCAGATCCATTACAGACATCTAAATCAATGTGCACAGAAGATTACATGCACCTTGGAATAGTCCTTGGGGGAACAATACACATGTATTTAACCCTTTCCTCCGTATGTAGGCATTTTTACGCATGTGCGACCAGTGTATATCCAGGTCAGCTGGCACATCCGTGCCATCTGATTAGGATCTGCACTGGTCGCATTTTGATCAGAAATAACCTAACAAATAAAAAAACAAACAGTTTAGATCCTAATCAGATGGCATGGATGTGCCGGCTGATCTGGATCTAAACTGTTCGTCCATGCAATAAGGGTGTATCTATGGAGGAAAGGGTAAAAACATTAGTTTTGTATATGATGTAAATTGTTCGTCATGCATATGACATCATGTGCGCCCAGTGTAAATCCAGATCAGCTGGCATATCAGTGACACCAGAACAGGTTCTACTCTGTTTAAGTCTGTTAACTGTTGGACTCATTAGGTCATTTCTGACCAAGAAGCAAGCATTTTAGATGCATATCATATGACATTGATATGCAGGCTGATCTCACTTTACATTTGTCACCCATGTGGCAAAAGGCATATTGATGAAGCGAAGGGTTATATTATTGCAGGTTGGTCAGAGTGGAGACAGTACGGAGGACAAGGTCGTTTACCAGCACCATAAATATGATTGGCTTCAGCCAGATAAAATCAGGTGTGTGTTGTTACACAAAGAAATTAACACTTTCCTCCATATATACACCTTTATTGCATAGGCAAACTATGTAGATCCAGATCAACTAGCACATCGGTGCTGTCCTCAGGAAATACATTGTTTGCTTTTTTATTTATTTGGTTATTTCTGATCAGAAAGTGCACAGTGCAGATCCTGATCAGACTGCATGGATGTGCCGGCTGATCTGGATCTACACTGGTCACAATGACATAAAATGCCTATATATGGAGTAAAGGGTTAATTAATCTTCATCCACCTGTACTTGGCTAAAGTGCAGTGTACTCTGCATTCTTTGAATTTGGATTGTTCTATAATCTATTAATAACTCGAGGGATTACTGACTAAATATTGTCAAGTGTAGATGTGCTCTTATGGAACAGATTGTTTATGCATTTTAGATCACTGTTAATCCAAATTACCCTGCACATCCCTGCCATCTTGGAAAAACCGGTCCTCCGGTGTGTTTCTTATCCGATACACTGTCATCCTAGCTTGTTTTCTCATTTAAACATAAGTGGCCTTGAATTCTTTCCAGTCAGTCAACTTTGGAAATCAACTTTCCAAGTCTCAGTTGGTGTCATATTAGCTGTGACACATAATTTTACATCAGTGCGTTGCACAGTTCATAAAAATGATGTCGTTTTTACAACACAAACTTTGTGCACCTTCAATGTGTCTAACATTTGCTTACAACTTATTTATTAATGTACGACATAATAATTTTCACCAAATGTCTTGCTATGATGTCATATGATGTCGCGTAAAAACCTGTTTGTGAGAAAACTGCACTTTTTATCAACTTTTTATTCGAGTAACAATTGCAATAAAATGAAAATGCTCCTTGAACTGTAGGTCATGTTACAATGGTGATTGACGTTTTTCAAATATAAGTTTTATTATGTTAATTTATTTAAAAATATATAGAAAATATATACTTAATCAAAATATAAAAACATTATATTGTTATTACTGTTTATGATTATTTCTTTGCCTTGTCTACGACATTTCCAGACATCCCTTTTACTTAATTGACAAACTGTCATCATAGAACTCAGAAATAAATTTTCAGAGATGCTAACAAGAGATTACGTAGTGATGAGAATTACGATCCACGCACATTGCACATACCAGACAGTGAAAAATCCAAGTTTACACCAGTAAGTATTTCACTGTTACATTGTAAATATGTCACTGTCACATATGACAGAGTCTGACATTTTGGATTTGTGAGGTAATAATTACCCGTTAATCTACGGGACCCCAGTTAATTTCAATGTGTAACTTAACCCTTTCCTCAATGGATCCACCTTTATTGCATGCTAGAACAGGTAAAATCCTGATCAGCCGGCACATGCATGCCGTCTGAACAGGATCTATACTGTTTGCTTTTTGACTTGTTAGGTTATTTCTGACAAATGCTACCAGTGCAGCTCCTGATCAGACAGCACGAATGTGCCGGCTGATCTGAATCTACACTGGTCGCAGTGCGTATATATGAATGGAAAGGGTTAAAAAATCCTGTAACTAACAACATATATTTTTTTTTATATAAAAAGTATTGGGAATGAAGGCAGTTTCTTCATTTTAGAGTTTTTCCAAAAGTCTTAATTTCTTTGCTTGCAATGATTTTATCTCTAAAGGCCAATTTTCAAGCTTGGAGAAACTGATGGACAATTATTAATATGGGGCTAATGGTTTAATCAGCCAGTGTTGACCTAGATCAGTCTGTACATCTGGGCAGTCTGATCAGGGTCTACACTGTTCACCATTCCATCAGAGTAGCTGTTTTAATGCATCTAGAAAGCAGTTCAGATCCTGTTTATGAACAGGACACAATTTCATCAGGACCCCACTTAACCTATTCCTCCATAGTTATACCATTATTGCATGGGCAAACAGGTTAGATCCAGATCAGCCGGCACATCTGTGCCGTCTGATCAGGATCTAAACTGGTTGCTTTTTGATCCATTAGGTTATTTCTGACCACAATGCGACCAATGCAGATCCTGATCAGATGGCAGAGGTGTGCGGCTGATCTGGATCTTCACTGGTCGCACACGTGTAAAAAGGCATTTATATGGAGGAAAGGGTTAAAACAAAGACAGTAGGCCTTGTTTTCTCCTGATGCATTACAACTTTGTAATGTTTGAACATTATCTGTTTTAGGCAATGAGACAGTGGTGGGATATCAAGTCGCAGCATTTTGATACAGTTCTGTTTTTCAAGGTATGTCTGAATGAACTTAATCGATTTAATAGCAGAATTCACAGATGAGTACCAATGAAAATGTGAGGCATTTCTTGATTTTGTGAAGCCTGTTTTCATAATTAAGAACAACGTCTTTCCTGAAGAGAGGAGATTACTCCATATATATTTACATTTGATCGCATGTGTGACCAGTGTAGATCCAGAATAGCTGCCATCTGATAAGGATCTGCGGTTTTGCTTAATGATAAAGAAAAAAAACAACAAATAATTCAGAAAGCTAACAATGATGATACTGATCAGATGTCACAGACGTGCAGGCTGATCTGAATCTACAACTTTTCGCCATAATGGTATATATATATGGAGGAAAGTGTTAACCTTGATAATTTTGAGATGGCTGTCTTCTGATGTATGTTTACCATTAACATGGCATTAATTTAATGAATTTAACAAAACCTGTTATTTATAAGGGTACTCATGTAGCTGGCTGGTTGAAATGGAACTCAGCTGTTTATGAAAAGGTAGATTAATAAAGTGGTTCTACAATCATTGCAATATATCAGCTATGGTGCTTATGGTCTATTACTTAAATACATCCTAGTAAGACTTAAGATAGTCAGCAGTAGATGGATTTATATCTTTTACACCTTTACGCCATATATAGTGGTTTTATTGTGCATGCAAAAAGTGTAGATCTAGATCAGCTAGCTCATCCATTCCATCTGATTGTGATCTACACAGTTTGCTTTCTTGGTCAGATATAGCTTAAGAAATTGAAAAGTGAACAGTGAAGATTCTGATGACATGGCAGAGATGTGCGGGCTGATCTGGATCTACACTACTCACCCATGGATAAGTGAACAGTGAAGATTCTGATCACATGGAAGAGATGTGCCGGCTGATCTGGATCTACACTACTCACCCATGGATAAGAGCCATAGCCCATGGATTAAAGGATTAAATTAAAAACTAATTATTTATGTAGGTGACTTTTATTGGCAAATAATTTTTATGTGTTGTTGTCAAATGATGTGTGATCTACCAAATTGTTTAACCCTTTAATCGATAAACAACTTTTTTTTTCTAGGACAAACGGTGTAGATCCATATCTGAAAGCACTGTCATGCTGTCTGATCAGGATCTGCACTGTTTGCTGATTTTTTTAGGCTCATGCTGACCAATATGTGATCAGGGCAGATCCAGTCAGATAGCATGGATGTGCCTGTTGGTCTGGATCTTCACCACTAACTCGTTTTAAAAAACCTGTATATGGAGTAAATTGAAGAAAATACCTTATCACACTTTATTGATAAGACTAGATATAAGAGAACATTATTGAAAGGAGTTATTATGATATGAAATTGTCAGTGCTCAAGGTTATTAAACTGAGCATGGAAGCCAGTCTCAA
The DNA here is from genome assembly GCA_038501625.1 of Corbicula japonica. NCBI lineage: Eukaryota > Metazoa > Mollusca > Bivalvia > Venerida > Cyrenidae > Corbicula > Corbicula japonica. The sequence goes on from JAZAYU010001365.1 coordinate 9,147, forward strand.
ATCTCAAGCATCTGATTGGCTGAAATGACAACCAGTCGCCATTTCAGCCAATCAGATGCTTGAGATTTGAGACTGGTTTCCAATCTCAGTTTTATAACCTTCAGCCCTGCAGGTGTAATGTTAGCCTTGTTGGAACTGGTCCACACTTAATGTTAGATGTTTGTGTAAATTACAGATGGGAAAGTTCTATGAGTTGTTCCACATGGATGCTGCAACAGCTGTCAATGAACTCGGCCTCATCTACATGAAGGTTTGTACCAGATGGTTTAAACATATTGTCAGTAATGGTTAACTTCTTAGGAGTTTGCTCTTTCATTGTAAAATATTTATACTTATCTTGCACTTTCTTCAAGAAAAGTCTCTTAATGTTTCCATTTTGTGATTCAAGACATTGGATCTGGGACGTTGCTGCATTTATGAAATTGACAAACTATAGGAATGTCCAAACTACTTTGTTATGTGATGTCAAGCAGCGTGCACATTTTGCCTTAAACTTTTCCTCCATATATACGCATGTGCGACCAGTTTAGATCTAGATCAGCCGGCACATCCGTGCCGTCTGATCAGGATCAGCACTGGTCACATTTTGGTCAGAAATAACCAAACCAATCATAAAGCGAACAGTGCAGATCCTGATCTGACGGCATGGATGTTCCGGCTGATCTGGATCTACACTGTTCACCCATGCAATAAAGATGTGTCTATGGAGGGAAGGGTTAAGTTGCTGGAAAAAATTGTGCTGTCATTCTTTTTTCTTCATTTGCACCAGTGTGACTATCACTGCTATTCGAAAAGGCTGTTATATGACAAATTCTTTTACGAATTGATATTGCTTAGGAGTGTAAATAAAAGAATTAATTATTCTGTTGATCAGGATATGAAAAACCATTTGGACTGTTTAAGCATGAAGCAGTTTTCATGCCCAGGTGAAGGCAATAAAATATTGATTCATCACGAAATTATCATTATTATAAATTTTCCAAATGAAAACAGTAAAAACAAACATCTATTGGGAATTAGTTTTGCAATGTAAAAATTTGCTTTATTTATTAATATGTGTTATAACCTCAGCTCAAAAGGTTTATTAAATTCATGTGAAAAGGACTGCTACCACAGCAATACTTGTATAACTGGCTATGGTGATGATACTGTATGTGGCATGCAAAGGAATGATCTGTTTTCTTAACCCTTTAGACCATAATCTCATCTATCGCATGTTTTACCAGTGTAGATCCTGATCAGCTGGTACATTCTTGCTGTTTGATCAGGATCTGCACTGTTAGCTTTTTGGTAAGAAATAATATAATAAATAAAAAACAAACAGTGCAGATCCTGATCTGGTTCTACACTGTTTGCCCTGCCATAAAGGTGTATATATGGTGAATGTTAAATGAAAAATTCCACCGTATTCCACTTCAGGGGGATTATGCTCACTCAGGTTTCCCAGAGATAGCCTATGGTCGCTATGCGGACACTCTGGTACAAAGAGGCTATAAAGTGGCCAGGATTGAACAAACTGAAACACCTGAAATGATGACAGAGAGATGCAAAAATAGTGAGTTTGTCTTTTCTAACATTATGTTATGATCTTTTGTTTTGTGATTACACTTTCCGCAAAAAGCATCATAACCCTTTCCTCCATATAATAGGCATTTTTGCATGTGTGCGACCAGTGTAGATCCAGATCACCCAGCACATCCATGCTATCAAGGCCAGGCATCTGATCAGGATCTACTGGTAGCATTGTGGTCAGAATAAGCTAATAAATAAAAAAATGAACAGTGCAGATTTGAATGTGCCGGCTGGTCTGGATCTACACTGTTCGCTCATTTATGCCCCCACAAAGTGGGAGTCATATAGAATTGCACTTGTCCATTTATATGTACGTCTGTCCGTACGTCCCCAAATCTTGTGGCATCAATTCCTAAACTTTAAGGCTGATTTTTTTCAAACATCCATAGATGACCAAGCAGAATGTGTAGATGATTGTAAAGAAAGGATTTTTTCCTGCAACCTTTTTTACCAGAGTTATGGCCCTTTGTTATTACAAATTTTTTTGCAGCAGTGGGGGCATCAGTGTCCGAGGACTTACTCTAGTTTATACTTGATTCTTAATTGATCTTTGATCACTGCATTATTTTACTTGAAGTTTTCTTTGATTGCTTAGTAATTTTTTTTTGTTTTTAACTCTGTTCTGCCTGGATATGAATTGCAATAAATGTGCAGTCTGTGTCAATCCAGATCAACCTGCACATCTGTATAGTTTGATAGTCTAATTACAATCTACACATTTCACTTCTAAGTTAGAAATAGCATTTCGAATCTTCAGTGACCAGCATCCAGATCAGACTGAATGTGTTTTATTCTTTACTGAGGTTATTAACCCATTACTCCATATATATGCCTTATATTGCTTGTACAACCAGTGTAGATCCAGATCAGCCAGCATATCTGTGCCATCAAATCAGGATCTGCACCTTTCCTTAACCTAATAAATCAAAAAAGCGGACAGTGCAGATTCTGATCAGACAGCATGGATCTATACTGTTCGCCCATGCCATAAAGTGGTATATATGGAGGCAAGGGTTAAATTTGTGTTTTATTTGTATAGTGAGCAAAGCAGCAACCAAGTATGACAAGGTGGTGAAGAGAGAGGTGTGCAGGATAACAACCAAGGGGACCAAAACCTTCAGCTTCCTCACAGGGGAGTGTGCCGATTCACAGAGTACATATTTGTTGGCATTGGCAGAAAAGGTAAATTTACATATAATAAATAAATAGATGAAGAAGGAACATTGAAAGCCACTTAATACAACAAATATCAAAATATTGCAGGCTTCGTTTTGATTGAGCCTGTTCTGTTCATGGGCAGTAATAGAAATTCATACCACTGTTCAAGCCATCTAGCCCCAGGTTGAACGCAACTTAATATTACACAAATATAAATAAAGTGCTCAATGGCCTTCAAAGACCTATATACTCACCCAGAAGTCTAATTGGTCATCAGTTGTATATGTTTACAACTTATGGTAGTTCCATTTCTTCCCTATGTCAAGAGAGGTTGTGAAGCGAACTGTTTTGTCTTGGAATCAATTATCAAATGTCTTTTTAATCTTTATTGATTCTTTTCTTAAATGAATGTTTTCTTAAATGAATCCAATACCATTTACCAGGGTCAAAATTAGAACAGTCTTTAATTGAAAGGGAGGTAATTGTAAAATCGGGTACTTTGAAGGGATTTATTTAAACAAAACTAATGCGAATTAAAAAGATTTTATGTTTTTCCTACTCGCGTGGGGACCTATTAAAACAGAACAAATGATTTCGAGCAATTCTTAGGTTGCTTGATTATTAACTGAAGGAAATGTGTTTTACGCAACATTGAGGATAACTCTTGCCATAATGTTCCAAAATCAATTATTTCAAGAATAAAGCTTAAATTAAAGACTGCTGTTGGCAACTGATCACAAATAAAGAGTTAAGTCAATGTCTTTCTAATGAAAAAATCACGGACAAAAAGTGACCAATAAGAACTTTGGGTGAGTGTATACAATTTGTAACAGCACTAAAACAAACACAAACAAACCATGAAATCTGATCTGACATGAAACCAAACTATCAAGTTCAGTCTTGTGTATATAACATGTACACACCAGGTCACTTGTTACATATAGATATTTCTGTTTAATTTGTTGAAATATGTGAGACAACTACCTAGACAGTACAGTTTCAGCTTCATTGGTTATATGCCAGCTTGCTAAGTCATAAGAACTTCAGGGTTGAAGGTTATAAAACTGAGCATGGAAACCAGTCTCAAATCTCAAGCATCTGATTGGCTGAAATGGCGACCAGTCACCATTTCAGCCAATCAGATGCTTGAGATTTGACACTGGTTTCCATGCTCAATTTTATAACCTTGGGCACTGAAATCCAAGGGGTAATCCATCATCTAATAGGAGTCGGTACCATGTGGGGATCTTACCTCAAATCCTTATCTCTTTACTCGATATAGACTAGTTCTATCATACACTAATCAATATATATTGGTTTAATTGTGTGTGTGACCAGTGTAGATCAAGATCAGCTGGCACATCAGTGCCCTCTGATCTGGATCTACACAGGTTAACTCTTGGTCAGAAATAACCGAAGGAGAAGGAGTCTACAAATGAATGGTGTAGATCCTGATGAGACCGCACGTCTGTGCCATCTGATCTGGATCTACACTTGCTGATTTGGTCAGAAATAACACAAGGAGTCAAAAAGTGAACTTGATGAGACCGCACAGATGAGCCAGCTGATCTGGATCTACACAGATTGCCTATGACATAATAGTCATATTTATGGAGTTAAGCGTTAACTTGAGAATTGAGATCAGTCTGTAAATTCTAGCTAGTGGATGATCAGTTTAGTAACTGAAATCAGTTGCAGCCAATCAGCTGTTCAAGATTGGAGACTAGATTTGGACCTTGGTGAGTCTTGGGCCCATGATAAAAAAACTGAGAATGGAGACCAGTCTCAAATCTAAAGCATCTGATTGGCTGAATGGTCACCATTTCAGCCCAGGTCAAAACCAATTCTAAGATCAGCATCAAGTTGCAGTTAATTGCTCTGCAACAAAAATAATTGTTTGGTGTGAGTGTTTTAATTTATTCATACAAATTAAAAATAATGAATATAATATTTACAGGAGATGGAATCAGAGGGCTGCAGTACTTATGGTGTGTGTTTCGTGGATACATCTATTGGAAAGTTTTATGTAAGCATTTTCAACAGTACATCTAGGCATACGTTCTAAGTAGGGATCCTTAAATGATAAGGATTTACATTCTATTATATCAGCTAAACAATATTCCATGAATATAGTTGTATTGTTGAAATGTAAGAAAATTACATTTCTGTGATTTCATTAATGTTGGATGGGTACTCATTTTTGTGGAGTCCATCGGTAGAATCAGCCACTTTATATTTATTAATTTATGTTCTTGTATTTTACCTATTCAGTCTATACATTTTGTACAAAATCCTTTATATAATTTTTTTTTGTCTACTTGGTTGAGATTTGGACTGTTTGGTAGGGATACTGTTAGTGGGTTCTCCCTTGATTAGGGTGAAATATGCATATCAGGAATTGCCACATTCAGAAGACACAGCCTCCCCACACAGCAAAGAAGAAGAAAAAGAGAGGAGGGCATGGTTAATAAAATGATCAGCTTCAAACCCGACACCACAAACCAGGTTCTAGGTTGCACCAACCTCACACTTACCCCAACAGGTTCCCATATCAACAAACAGGTACAAGTTGTCTTTGTGAAATAACTCCAATCCACTCATCAGCTCAACAATGTTGCATGCAAGCATTGCAAAGCCAAAGGGGCAGGTACTGTAAGATAAGGGTTTGAGGTTAGGATCTTTAATGCAAATGGATTCCAAATTCTTTTTTCAGATAGGACAGTTTGTAGACGACAGACACTGCTCAAGGTTACGTACATTATTGGCACACTACCCTCCAGTTCAGGTAATACAGTTAAGACCGTTATTTCTAATACCATTTACCATTAAATCCATTTGATATGTCCCATGTGCTTAGTACCAGTGTAACTAAATTTAAAGCCTACTAAGGCTATTCTTATTACTATTAGAATTATTAAGGATAGATTGTCCGTGTTTGAAATCTCAAGCATCTGATTTGCTGAAATGGCGACTGGTCGCCATCTCAGCCAATAAATCTCAAGCATCTGATTGGCTGAAATGGAGATTGGTCGCCATTTCAGCCAATAAATCTCAAGCATCTGATTGGCTGAAATGGGGACTGGTTGCCATTTCAGCCAATCAGATGCTTGAGATTTGAGACTGGTTGCCAATCTCAGTTTTATAACCTTGGGCATTGCAAGACTAAAGTTATTGTTCAGGTAAAGTATATTTGTGAATTCAGACAGAAGGTTTCTTGTTTAAATTTCTAGTAATTATGAGCTGCCTGATGGACAGCTGATATACAGATTGTTTAACACTTAAGTTTATATAAACACAAGAATAGTGCAGATCCATGCTGTCTGATAAGGATTTGCACTGTTTGCATTTAGGTCGGAAATAACCCAATTAAACAAAATGCAAACAGTGCAGAAACTGATCAGACAGCACAGATGTGCAGGCTGATCAGGATCTACACCGTTCGCCCATGTCATAAATGGCCTATATATGGAGGAAAGGGTTAAAGCAGGTTATTTTGAAAATTGAAACATATTGTCTCCTTAACCCTTTCGTCCCTAAATACGCATTTTTACGCTTGTGCAACCAGTGTAGATCCAGATCAGCCGGCACATCTGTGCCGTCTGATCAGGATCTGCACTGGTCGCGTTTTGGTAAGAAATAACCTAATAAATCAAATAGCGAACAGTTTTGATTCTATCAGATGGCACGGTTGTGCCGGCTGATCTGGATCTAAACTGTTCGCCCACGCAATTAAGGTGTATCTATGGAGGAAAGGGTTATCTAAGGCCTAGTTGCTCTGGATTAGTAATATCCAAATGAACTTGTGCAGCCCCACCATAAATTTTTTTTGACATTCATTTCAACACCCACCAGGGCCTTTTTTCATCATTTTGGTAATATGACCCATACCCGTGGTATTGGGAATTTTTGCGTCATTTTGTCAGAAATTGGGTTTTTTTTTTGCATCATTGTGGAATAAAAAAAAATTGTTCACCTATTTTATATTACTGGATTAAAGCAACAAATGATGCCTGATAAACTAACAAGCTATAATATTTTTTAATGAAATGATACAGGTAACACAGTTCTTTTTTTTTCAGAAATTTTTGTAATGATTCAATAGGGAATTTTGCTTCTAAAATTGGGAAAAAGTATGTATTTCGTCACGGGGAACATGACCAAATATCATCTATAAAATAGACAGAAAAAAGCCCTGCCCTCAGATATTTTTTTTTCTGGAACATCCCTTTCTTGAGTTTTGTTATTTGCTGATTCTTTAAATGTGGGCCTTGTTCCTGTAAAATCAAATAACAAAGTATCATCTTCAACAAACCAGATTCCTGAGTAGGTATAAACTAGATTATCAGTTTGGAAATTCTAAATAATTTTTATGATAATACTGGCAGATTCTACAAGAGAAAGGCCATCTTTCTGCAAGAACCCAGCAGGTGATCACAAACAATTTGACCTCTGTGATGAAAGAGTACCTATCCCCAAAGACAGAATTCTGGGAGAGCAGTAAAACCCTAAAGGTGCTGTCTGAGGAGTCCTACTTTATGACAGAGGGCAGTGGGGAACTCCAGTGGCCTGATGTGCTGAAATCTATGATGGCTGATAGTAAGTGGACTTGATTTTCTTTTGTTCAAGACAACGTTATGCGAAAGCTCAAAAACCCAAATCAAATTATGTGGTTTGTAAACCAAACCTTGTCCAAAAAAATAAATAATGATTTGGTATAGTTTCCTCAAATTTGGTAGGTGAGTTGGTCATGACAAGTAGATGACCTCTATTGATTTTGAGGTCAAAAGGTTAGTCTTGGTGACCTTTAATGCAAAAAACTAGTCTGATCAATAAATAATAAATGTCCTCGAGCTTATTAGGTTGTTTGACAAGTAGATGACCACCTGTATTGAGTTTTAAGGTCAGCAGGCCAAAGGTCAAGGTCACAGTGACCTTAGTACAAAAAACATGTTATTCAAAAACTAGAGTGTTGGGGCATAGCATCCTGGAGATAGGTAGCTGTATCTGTTTGTTTGACTCTAGGTGATGCCCTGGGTTGTACAGCATCTGACGAGCACAGCCTGGCCATCAGTGCTCTAGGGGCTCTCACATGGTAAGCTGTTTTCTTTGTTAAACGTGTTACTTAGTGTTGGGAAATCGGTTGCAAATCATAATCGATCATCGGTTGGAATCGGTTGCCCCTTCCGATGTGATTTCACGATTATAATCGGTTTCTTAATTTACGCAGTGTTAGGTTTACAAATTAATGGTCTTAAATCAGTAGCAACATAATTACTGGATACTAATTATTTTCAACTTTCTGACCAAAAACTGAATCAAAATCATTTCTGCCCAAAACGGTTTGTGCAACTGAACCGAACCCCTATAGATCCGCCACAAGAATTCTCAAATGCAGAAATGTTGCGTTTTCCTATGAATAATATACTGATTTTAAGGGTGAAGACACAAGATAAGAGGTCTAGTTAATGCAATACATATTTATTCGAAGAATATTTACCATCGCCATATAGCTACGCAACTCACGACTTTCGACAAAATCGGCGCCATTTTGCGTTTTTGCTTGTTGCCTGTATTTTTGTACTATTTGCAACAAATTCTGCAAATGCCTTTTGTTAGCTCTAGGTTTTTTTTTGTGCGATGGAAGTTCTTCGTTAATCTTGTAGAATCTAAAGTGCTTCTGATTAATTTTTTTGCCTAGGTTCTCGTAAATCTCTCGGGTCGCCATTTTAATTTTCAATTTTTCAAATTGATTTCCCTTTATGGCCGGTGTAAAAGCCGGAACCCGTACCTTTATATTTTGTTTCTTGCACTGCGCATGTCTCAACTGTTAATCGATTATGAGAGAACGACATCGATCATCGACATCGAGAAGCATTTACACGTCGCTAATCGATGTCTTCCGATCATCGGCACATCACTAGTGTTACTCCATATAAGATACACCTTTTTAAGTATGTGCGATCAATGTAGATCCAGATCAGCTGGTACCTCAGTTCTGTCTGATCAGAATCTGCACTGTTCGCTTTTTGGTCATTAATACCCAAATAAATTAAAAAGCAAACAGTGCAGATCCTGATCTGATCAGATCAGACAGCATATGGATGTGCCGATTGATCAGGATCTACACTGTTTGCCCATGCAATGAAAGTTTGTATATGGAGAAAGAATTTACCCTTTTCTTCACTGATACAGTTTATATTCTATGTGCCACCAGTGTAGATACATACCATCCTGCACATCTCGGCAGTTTAATCAAGTTTACACCGATCACTTTAAGGTTAGGTTAGTTCTAACCAACAAGCAAAAAAAAGAGTTGACAAATGTGCAGGCTGATCTGGAGCTTTGTGCAGTCTGATCTGGAGCTACACTAGTTGCCCATGTAAATGAGCATGAGAAATCTGTCATTTCTTTGCATTTGTTATTTCATTTCATGTATCCAGTATTGTGGTAAGTGATTTGGGACTATTTGGCTCTCTTGTTTTATAGAAACTTGCCCTCTCATGTCTTAACCCATTCCTCCACAGACATACCTTAATTCTGGGGGGTAAACAGTTTAGATCCAGATCAGCCGGCACATCTGTGCCATCTTATCAGGATCTAAACTGTTCGCTTTTTTATTTTTATTACATTGTAGGTTATTTCTGACCCAAATGCCACCTGTGCAGATCCTGATCAGACGGCATGAATGTTCATGCGTAAAAAGGCATATATATGGAGGAAAGGGTTAAGCTGATTTTCAAGATAATGCATCTGATCTGCTTTGATCAGAAGTTCATTACTATACTTAGACCACACAGCAGACATTTTGTTCGCATACATGTATTCACCGTGGCTCAAGGAGTTTAAGTCCAAAAAGCACGAGTGTTTTTGTACATTTTGTGATAAACTTACAGATGTAGGAACAAGTGGAAAAAGAACTTATAGGAACAATTGGAAAAAGCGCTTAAAAATCCCACTAAGAAGTAGCAAAAAATGTAGAAGTGACAAAGAAAAGTGTGACAATGACACTTTTTTTGTGAATCGAGGACTCCATGCAACCACCACCACAAAAACAGACAATGAAAGAAATAACAATAACAATGTTTCTTCTTTAATATACCCCCCCCCCACACACACACAAGTTCCAGGCCAAAGTCAACTTAAAGGAATTGTAATCTAAATGTTTACAGGCAGATAAAGCTATTGATATTTAAGGTGACTTGGAAACTGTTTTGTTCCATGTAAATGCAAAAATATATTTTTAAAGTTAGTTTTCCAGAAATAAAACAGTTCTGTACCTTTTGTTCCATCATTATGCCATCTGAAGAGCCAGAATGGTCATCAAGATTTAAGCGACTTGAATAGTCCTTGAAAATTGATACAAATCCTTGAACAGTCCTTGAATTATTAGTTAAGTCCTTTACAAACCATGTTATAACTGCTTTTTTTCAGTCTTAATATATTAAAACACAAAAGGGAATCATTTTACTTAGTATTTGTTAAATTTCCAGTTATAAGGTTAAAAAACACTCTTTGAAGAAGCACAATTCCAGTTTTGGTATTTGCATATTTCCCTTTCCTCCATAATTATGCTTTTTTATGCATGTACGACCTGTGTAGATCCAGATCAGCCGGCACATCCCTGCCAGCTGATCAGGATCTGCATTGGTCACATTTAGGTCAGAAAAAACCTAACACATATAAAAACAAACAGTGCAGGTCCTTATCAGATGGCACGGATGTGCCAACTGATCTGGATCTACACTGTTTGCCCATGCAATTAAGGTGTGTCTATGGAGGAAAGTGTTAAGGTACAAGTCCAACTTTGAAGAAGATCAATTCCAGTTTTGGTATTTGCATGTTATCACATTTATGTGTTTGTCTTCCAGGTATTTACAGTACTGTCTCTTAGACGAGGAACTATTAACGATGAAAAGTTTTGAGAAATATGAACCCCTCGATCACCAGAAGACTTCCACCAGCAAACCAGGCAGTCAGAGCTTCGACTTTGGGACCAGACATATGGTTCTTGATGGCGTGACACTGTCGAATCTGGATGTGACTGAAAACAGTAGCACAGGAACACTGGAAGGAACTTTACTACAGAGGCTAGACCAGTGTTGTACACCATTTGGTATGTGATTTTGTTACTTGAAATCTAGGTCAAAGAGTCAAATTGTGGAAAAAGTTTATCTGCACTAGAAGTCTTAATTTTGGTCCAATCTTCTTCAAACTTGGTCAGAATGTTTATCTCAATGATATCTAGGTCAAGTTTGAAACTGAGTCATGTGAAGTTGAAAACTAGGTCACTTGGTCAAATTATAGAAAAAGCTTGTGCAAACTCTACCGGTTTTAATTTTTGTCTGATATTTTTCAAGCTTTTTAGAATGTTTATCTCAATGATATCTAGGTCAAGTTCGAAACTGAGTCATGTGACCTTGAAAACAGGGTCAAGTTTTAATAAAAGGTTGTCTGCACTCTAGTGGTCTTAATTTTGGTCTGATCTTCACTTTCATTGCGAAAAGATCCTGGCTCCTTTCTTGAAATTGCCATATTGCATTATGGGTTCCAGAGTTATGGCCCCTGAATGTGCCAAAATCAAATACTTAGGCCTTGTCTGCACAATAGCAGCTTCACTTTTGATTTGAAATTAATCATACTTGTACTATACTTGAGTTACTAAAAGATCTTGGTTCCTTTCTTGAACCCGCTAGATTCCACAATGGGTTGCATAGTTATGGACCCTCGTGTTAGTTTTAATAAACCTGTTATTTTATACATCTGTGTCCTCTGATTTGCATCTGCACTGGTTGCATCTTGGTCTGAAATAACTTGCTGAATATAAATGCAAACAGTTTAGATCCTGATCAGACAGCATTAGATAATAAATTAATAAAAGCCTTATGTATGAAGTAAAGGGTTATTTTAAACTGATTAACCTGCATGTTGACATATCTGGCAAATCAGTGAAATTAATACATTTTGATATTCACTGAAATCAGTAAAAATATTAGGTAATAATTCACAGTACATATTTTATTTGAAATTGTGAAATAAAAGCAGATCCATTTCAACAATTAGAAAATTAAGGGTTAGTTGTGTTTTGTCACCGAAGTGTTTGTTGAGGGGTTGTTGAGAGCACAGATGAATGCACAGATGAATCTTCCTTCAAATCTTGTACATTATATTCACATGGCCCAAGCCATTGCAATGCACTACTAATTGTTTTACTGTGTTTATCAGGATTATTAAGTTTTGTGCAAACATGACACCGTGCATTTTGATACTAAAATTCATGTTCATGCACTTCATATTGATCTTTTAATTTTAAATATTGCACTTATTGTTCTTCATTGTCGGCAAGATATTTCAAATACTTCGCCAGAGCTGTTACTGAGGAGAAGTTTGCGGTGTCTATAAAGGTTCCTTTGGGAAAGTGGGCCGTGTAGTTGTTGGTACCTCGTACCAAAGACCTATATATTACACAGATTTGCATCTCTCTATTACTGATATAGGAAATCTCGTTTTTATGTGTGGACTGAAAGAGAATCTCGTCACGTGACAAAGCGTTATTTTTACTTATATAATCCGCCATATTGTAGCCGATTTGATAAGCGATAATTACGTGTTGAGTGGATTTTAATCATGTTAACATAACTTTTAATCGATCTTCATGTTATTATGTTATTTTGATACACTTCTTGAACAGTTTGATAAAATAATCACATCTTTTTGAGGCCCTTGTAAGGTATCGATATGATCAGCATTTCACATTTTATGTTTGCTTTCTGCTGGCCAATGCACTTTGAACGGTATGGTGCAATTTTGGTGATTTTGATAGTTGTATCAATAAATATAAAGTAAATCTTAGTTTCAAGTTGAAGAATATGCATCTTTCTTCAAATTTATGGAAGTCAAAATTGTATTTACCATTCATTAAACAAGTTTTAATGATAGACAAAATTAACAAATGCTTTTCGGTTTCACAAATTGCGATCATGTGATTCCAGATAACGCAGGCCGCGTGCACATGCGAGAAAATGTGATGATGCATATCTATTTATATATATAGGTCTTTGCTCTTACAATGGGCACAATGTCCAGCTTAAAAAACTTCTCTGATACATAATGTGCACGGAATGAATTTTCGAAGCAAAAATAGAATTTGTAGTTCACATTTAAATGGTTTCAAGATCCGCAGGTGCTTTTGATCCACAACCACCAAAATTGTCAACACTGATATATTTTTGTAAGATTTTAATGTAATCCTCCCTTCGGCTGTGAGTACTGCAATGGCTGACCAACCAAACTGCAAATTTTGTCTTATTTCTGAAGATTTCAGAGTAATTTTTTGTTGTTAAATTTTTATTAGTCATCATTACACTGTAGGGTTGGAATACATCTGCTTGTGGATGATATGTCCAGGACCAGTTGAACACATTTTGCCATTGTGGATTTGTCATGTCATTTAATCTGAGCCATGCTGGAGGTTCAAGCGTGAAAAATGCCCCTATTTGATTCAGATTTCTGTGGTTTGGATCAACGGGAGGCCTTTCTCCCATTGGTTTATGAGCTAGATTGAAAATGACAGCACTGCTTTGATTAAATAATTTCTGATCGAACGATAGTATGCAGATTTTACATTTGCACAATCCCATATCAATGAGCGTCTTTGACCAAACAGTAAGCCAGTTGGGAGAATTCCACTGCAGATTTATAAGTTTTGTGTCACTACTGGATATATTACTGGAAGTGTTCAGGTAGGATACTGGATCTATGTAAGGGGAAGCATTTGTTGTTTGTTTTGTTCTTCTGTCTGTAGTATTGCTTGTAATTTCACTTGTCTTTTGAAGTGTTGTAATGCTTGGAGGGGAAGCATTTGTTGTTTGTTTTGTTCTTCTGTCTGTAGTATTGCTTGCAGTTTGGGCGAACAGTGTATAACCTGATCAGCCGTGCCGGCACATCTGGGCCATTTGATCAGTATCTGCACCGTTAACTTTTTGATTTATTAGGTTATTTCTGACCAGAAAGCGAACAGTGATGATCCTGATGAGACAGCACAGATGTGCTGGCTGCTCTGGATCTACACTGGAAACACATGCGCTTGAAAAGCATGTGTAAGCAGTAAAGGGTTAATTATTATTTTTATGACCGCTCGGATCTCGGGCAGAATTAAAAAACATAACGAACAAACTAGTTCTGGCAATACACAACCGCCCTCCCCCCCCTCCACCAAAAAAATAAATGTTAGTGGAGGATAGAGGGGGTATTTTGTCAGGTGTCTGGCTGGCGTACCCCTGGAGAAAAATTACCAAAAAAATATAATTTTTTAAAGTTTTTAACTAAAACCAACCATTGTTTTTTGTTGTTAGTGGTTGTGGTGGGGATATAGGAGCCAATCCACTATCTATCTCTCCACTCCAAATTCTTACTTTCTCATTTTTTTTTCTTCCAAAACTTGCGCCAATATTTTTTGTTGGTAGGGTGGGTGTGGGAGGATCAGATTGAACTCCTGACTCACTCCCCAGTTGAAATGAAACCCTATTAAAAATGTGCTTTATTTCCGACTATTCGAATAGTCAAGCGTGCAGTTGTTTTCAACTGGCTCTTGTTTATATGTAAATACTCAGAAAATTTTGAATCAAATTTTCAAATGAAAAATGCAAATTTCATTTTGGAAGTTGATTGAATTTCAGTCACAGTTTTCTAAACAACTATAACCTTCAGCAGACTGATATTTTCCATATTGCTTTATCCTAAAATCCCATATGGTGCAAATTATTAGCTCACCTGTCACATAGTGACAGAGTGAGCTTTTGTGATCACCCTTCGTCCGGCGTCCGTCCGGCGTCCGTTCACAATTGTTGTCTGCACTCTAGCGGTCATAATTTTTATCCGATCTTCTTCAAACTTGGTCAGAATGTTTATCTCATTGATATCTAGATCAAGTTCGAAACTGGGTCATGTGACCTTGAAATCTAGGTCACTAGGTCAAATTATAGAAAAATCTTGTCCGCACCCTAGCAGTCTCAATTTTGGTGTGATCTTCTTTAAACTTGGTCAGAATGTTTATCTCAATGATATCTAGATCAAGTTCGTACCTGGGTCATGTGACCCTTAAAACAAGGTCAGTAGGTCAATTTAAAGAAAAAGCTTGTCTGCACTGTAGAGGTCTTAATTTTGGTCCGATCTTTCTGAAACTTTGTCAGAATGTTTATGTCGTTGATATCTAGGTCAAGTTTGAAACTGGGTCATATGATCTTGAAATCTAGGTCACTAGGTCAGATTATATAAAAATCTTGTCTGCACTCTAGTGGTCTTCATTTTGGTGCAATCTTCTTAAAACTTGGTCAGAATGTTTATCTCAATGATATCTAGATCAAGTTCATAACTGGGTCATGTGACCCTTAAAACTAGGTCAGTAGGTCAAATTAAGGAAAAAGCTTGTCTGCACTCTAGAAGTCTTATTTTGGTTGGATCTTCTTCAAGCTTGGTCAGAAAGTATATTTCGATGATATCTGGGTCAAGTTTGAAACTGGGTTATGTGACCTTGAAATCTAGGTCACTAGGTCAAATTATATAAAAATCTTGTCTGCACTCTAGCGGTCTTAATTATGGTCCGATCTTCTTCAAACTTGGTCAGAATGTTTATCTCAATGATATCTAGGTCAAGTTTGACAGGTGAGCGATTTAGGGCCAATTGGCCCTCTTGTATAATATAATGTTATGTAATGCAAATTACATTTTGAAAGTCATATTTCTCAAAGCAGGGGTGAGGGGGGGGGGGTAATTCACTAGTGAGCATTAGCTCAGATTTACCTTGTTGATTAATATTCACAGCGGATCCTTCAATGAATCCATCTAATCAGCAGATGATTTAAAGTTAACTTTTCCCTTATCGGTTTAAAGAGATGGAAAAGAATTTTAAGCTAGAATGTTTAAAGAAGAAATCAATTATTGAATGCCTCCCTATATTTTGGGACACTTTTAGTGTTGGTATTTTTCAGTGTCCCTAACTTTTGGTACACTCTCATTTTGTGAAAAAGATATGGGCTCTATAATTATGCAAGTTGGGCAGTTTTTCCTCAAGATTTATGATTTTACTTTGTAGTTAAGAATGCTATGTATTTGCAATTAAACTGACTTAATCAGCTGTTTACCTGTACAGAGTAGTGAAATATGTAGACCTTAGTTCAGCATCATAGAAATGAATACTGATCTGGGTCTGCACCTGTCCTACATGAGATTAGTCATCATTAGCTTCAGAAAACATTGAATATTTAACAATAACTTCCTACTTAACCCTTTTCTTCCATAAATACTCATTTTTAAGCATGTTCGACCAGCACTGGTCGCATTTCGGTCAGAAATAACCTAACAAGTGGAAAAGCGAACAGTGCAGATCCTGATCAGACAGCACGGATGTGCAGGCTGATCTGGATCTACATTGTTCGCCCAGGCAATAAAGATGTGTCTATGGAGAAAAGGATTAAAGATTTTTTGAAGTGTAAGTCACAGGGCAAGTTAAGTCCTTACCCCATAAAATGTGGCTGTTATCCAGGGTGTACGGAGTAGATCCAGATCAGCCATCTGACCAGGATCTACATTGTTATGTCTCCTCCCCTATGGGGGAGACATATTGTTTTTGCCCTGTCCGTCTATCTGTCTGTCACACTTCGTTTCCGCTCAATAACTCGAGTACCCTTTGACCCAGAGGCTTCAAACTTCATAGGGTGATAGCCCTTATTGAGTAGAAGAACCCTATTGATTTTGGGGTCAGTAGGTCAAAGGTCAAGGTCACAGTGACCCAAAGAGTGAAAACCGTTTCCGCTCAATAACTCAAGTACCCTTTGACCCAGAGCCTCCAAACTTCATAGGGTTATAGCCCTTATTGAGTAGAAGAACCCTATTGATTTTTTAAGGTCAGTAGGTCAAAGGTCAAGGTCACAGTGACCCGAAGAGTGAAAACCGTTTCCGCTCAATAACTCAAGTACCTTTTGACCCAGAGCCTTCAAACTTCATAGGATGACAGCCCTTATTGAGTAGAAGAACCCTATTGATTTCAGTGAAGAGTGAAAACCGTTTCCACTCAATAATAGGAGTTCTATTTTACCCAGACCATTCAAACTTCATACGATGGATGTCCTTATTGAGTAGAGGACTTCTATTGATTTTGGGGTCAGTAGGTCAAAGGTCAAGGTCACAGGGGCCCCGAAGAGTAAAAACCGTATCCGGTCAATTACTGGAGTACCGCTTGACCCAGAGCATTCAAACTAAATAGGGTAATAGCCCTTATTGGGTAGAAGAACCCTATTGATTATGGGATCAGTAGGTCAAAGGTCAAGGTCACAGGGGTCTGGGCGGCGCAGGGGGGTGCGGCGCAGGAGGGAGACATGCGTTTTTCACAAAAAAAACATCTAGTTCTTCTTACATCTGGTAACTTTAAAACTTTGACGGGGTTATATCCAGGGTCCGGTCCCATACTGCGAGTATAGAAAGAAGTTCAATGTCTGGTATACACTGTCCAACATTTTTCAATATTCTGACAGAATTATTAAGTGGATCAGATAAAAGATAATTATGGAAGAAGATAATTGTTTAAAATAAAAAAATATACACTTAACTCTTTCCTCCATATATACACATTTTCTGCATGTGCGACTGGTGTAGATCCAGATCAGCCGGCACATCCGTCGCATTTTGGTCAGAAATAATCTAATGGATCATAAAGGGAACAGTGCAGATCCTGATCAGAAGGCACATATGTTCCGGCTGATCTGGACCTACACTGTTCGCCCATGCATTATAGGTGTGTCTATGGCGGAAAGGGTTAATCTACATAAATTTTTTTAACCCTTTTTGTACTTCATAGATAAGGCTTTTCTGCATAGGCAAACAGTTTAGATCCAGATCAGCCAGCACATCTTTGCTGTCTGATATAATGTAAACTGTTTGCTTTTAGATTCATTAGCTTGTTTTTGACCATAATGTAGAAATTGTAGATCTAGATCAATTGGCACTGATGTGTTTGCTGATCTGGATCTAAACTGGTCAACTACTGTGATTAAAGGCTTATATATGGAGGAAAGGGTTGAGTCAGTTAGATCCAGATCAGCTTGCACAGCCTTGCCATTTGATCAGGATCTACATGGGTCAATTATTGGTCAGACATAACCTAATGTTTTTCAAGTCATTAGATCCAGATCAGGTGACAAGTATGTGCCAGCTGATCAAAATACCGATATATATGGAGTAAAAGGTTTAAAAGCTATTGGAATAACATAAAGATACTAATGAAAGATGTAACAGTCAACATGTAAACAAAATAGACAACAGAAATCAAACAGGGGTATGGTTCCACTTTGGAATGGTTGTTGGCTATAAAATGTAGGTCAGAGGACAGTAAATAGAAAAGCCTGTAGCGGATTGGACAATTTTGTCTAGGGACGATTCGGGCTTAATTTATTTTCAAAGATTCATTGGCCAAAACTATAGAGAATAGAAATAATTTTTTGTTTTCAAAAATGTAAAATGATTTTAATTTTATACTTAAAAATAAAAATGATTATTTAAAACACTATTTGAAAGGTGATTTGTGTCACTTTAAAGAAGTTGGTACTTTCCTTATTTTGGGTTAGAGATTTGTTTACATTCTGGGGTGGTTACTTTCGGTTTAAAATGCTGAGAGAATGAGTTGGTGAAGGCACCAATTCTTGGTCATTTTTGCATTTCCCAAGAGTGCCACTATGCAAATCTGGGGTAGTTTTGGAACAAGTCGCATAAATAAAATCACAGGAGGACCAAATCTTATAATGTAAGTCTATGGGAAACTATTTAGTGGTCTCTGACCTAAAGCCTGGATGTAAACAATGCTTGATTAGTACTAGAAGGAGCACTAGTAAGGGTTTTCTGCATATTTTATTGCTTAAAACTTGTAGATTAATAGAACATGTACCATAATTAAGGGAAAATGGCTCATGTATTATATAAAGATTTCATACAAATGCACATTGAGTAATATTAGTATCATGTAAGTAGGGATTTTGGTGCCAAACAAATAATAGTGGTCTACATCACATGTGGTTTTATAGTTTCCTATGTGTTCAAGGATTCTGCATGTAAAAATGTTTCCGGCATTCTTCGCGAATGTTTTGGAATGCATTTTGCACGAAAAGATTTTGTCGAAATGATTTTATTACTTTTTGCGATAAATATTATGTCGCGAGAAGATGCCTTTCAAAATTTTTTTCCCAACAAGTCACATTGAATATCTGAGGCAACATTTTTGTAAATTTTGCAGCATTTTGGCCCAAAAACTTCTTTCATAATGGTTTAAAACAAACAGACTGCTTCCAGCTTTATTTTGTTTAGTTTTGGTGGTCTCTGAGCTGTTTTAAAATGATGCAACTTGAAAGAATGCAGGGGTGTAGTGTTTTTATAATGCATTTGGCACCCCACTAGTGTTTAGATTTTTATCTCTTTCTTCAAATATAGTGAACTAAATCTAATTTAAGTTGTATTTCAGTTGTAATGTTTAAAAGCATTCAAATTACCAAGGTTATGAACCACAATGAATTGATAAACAACAGATAACTGTCTTTCCATTATTGTCATTACCTCCCTTGAATATGCAAAATTGATTAAATTCTAACATTTTGCCCCTTTATTCACTGAAAGTAGTCATGGTAATGTGGATTTTGATTGGAATGAGCTTCTTGAAGTTTGTTTTATCAATAAAATGCATATTTTGGGGGTATTTCAGCCTTATCATTATTTTTATATATTTTTAGCTCGACTATTCGAAGAATATGTCGAGCTATTGTACTCACTTGGGCGTGGGCGTCGGCGTCCCGCTTTGGTTAAAGTTTACGTGCAACCTACCTATATCTTAAAAACTACTATAGCTACAGCTTTTAAACTTGGCACACTTGTTCGTCATCATGTCCCGAGTGTGTATGCCAAGAACCATAACTCTAACTTTCATTTTGATCAAATTATGGCCCTTTTTTGACTTAGAATTTCAGGTTAAAGTTTGCGTGCAAGCTACTGTACAAAGTCATAACTTCAATACTACTTATACTACAGCTTTAAAACTTGGCACACTTGTTCATCATCATGTCCCGAGTGTGTATACCAAGAACCATAACTCTGACTTTCATTTTGTTCAAATTATGGCCCTTTTTCGGCTTAGAATTTCAGGTTAAAGTTTGCGTGCAAGCTACTATACAAACTAATAACTTCAATACTACTTATACTACAGCTTTGAAACTTTCAACACTTGTTCATCATCATATCCCAAGTGTGTATGCCAAGAACCATAACTCTAACTCTCATTTTTATCAAATTATGCCCCTTTTACGACTTAGAATTTCAGGTTAAAGTTTGCGTGCAAGCTACTGTACAAATCCATAACTTCCATACTACTTATACTACAGCTTTGAAACTTTCAACACTTGTTCATCATCATATTTCAAGTTTGTATGCCAAGAACGATAACTCTAACTTCCATTTTGTTCAGATTATGGCCCTTTTTCGACTTAGAATTTCAGGTTAAAGTTTGCGTGCAAGCTAGTTATTTTCATACTTCTTGTACTATAGCTTTGAAACTTAAGACACTTGTTTACCATCATGACCCTGACTATTTATACCAAGAACCATAACTCTTTCTTTCATTTTTAATCAAATTATGGCCCTTTTTCAACTTAGAATTTCAGGTTAAAGTTTGCGTGCAAGCTAGTTACTTTCATACTTCTTGTACTATAGCTTTGAGACTTAAGACACTTGTTTACCATCATGACCCTGACTATGTATGCCAAGAACCATAACTCTTTCTTTCATTTTTAATCAAATTACGGCCCTTTTTGACTTAGAATTTCAGGTTAAAGATTGCATGCAAGCTAGTTACTTTTAACTTCTTGTACTATAGCTTTGAAACTTATTCACCATCATGACCCAGACTATGTATGCCAAGAACCATAACTCTTTGATTTTTTTCAAATTACTGCCCTTTTTAGACTTAAAAATTGAGGTTTAAAACTTTGTATACCTTTATTTTATCTTACATCAGGTTTATTTTCAAAGGCCCATAACTCATCCTTGCTTTTTTTTTATATTTGATTTTTGCCCCTTTTCGCTTGAAATTAGAATTAAGACTTGTAAATAATTGTTAAAGTTTCAATGTTAGTGTTTTTCATATGTACAGCTATATAAAAGATTTAAAACAGATGTCCTTAACATTCTTTGGTTGAAAGTGTTGAGTAATTGTGGGGTGGGTGGGTGCATAGACTAGACTATACTATACTATACTACACTACACTACACTACACTACACTACACTACACTACACTACACTACACTACACCACACCACACCACACCACACCACACCACACCACACCACACCACACCACACCACACCACACAACACCACACCACACCACACCATACCACTGTACTGTACCCCCACCACCCACCACCACCTCCACATACCACCACCACCAACAACAACTACAACAACACAAACACAAACAACAACAACACCACAAACAACAACAACACCACCAACAACACCACCACCACCACCACCAACAACACCACCACCACTAACAACAACAACACCACCACCAACAACAACACCATCACCACCACCAACAACACCACCACCACCAACAACACCACCACCATTAACAACACCAACACCTCCACCACCAACAACAACTACAGCACCACCATTAACAACAACAACAACACCACCACCACCAACAACAACAACAACAACACCAACAACAATATCAATACCACCACCAACAACAACACAAACAACAACACCACCAACAACAACAACAACACCACCACTAACAACAACAACACCATCACCACCACCAACAACACCACCAACAACAACACCACCAACAACAACACCACCTCAAACAACACCACCACCAATAACACCAACACCACCACCACCAACATCAGCAACACCACCAACAACAACACCAACACAAACAACTACACCACCACCACCAACAACAACACCACCAACAACAACACCATCAAAAACAACACAACACCAACACCACCAACAAGACCACCACCAACAACAACAACATCATCACCACCACCAACAACACCACCACCACCAACAACACCACTACCAACAACAACAACACCACCAACACCACCACCAACAACAACATCAACACCACCAACACTAGCACCGACAACAACACCACCACCACCAGCAACACCAACACCACCACCAACAACAACACCAACAACATCAACACCACCACCAACAACAACATCAACACCACCACCAACAGCAACAACAACCAACACCACCACCACCACCACCAGCAACAACACTACCACCACCACCACCAACAACAACAATGCCAACACCAACAACACCACCACCAACAACAACACCAACAACAGCAACAACACCACCACCAACAACAACAACACCAACAACAGCAACCAGCATACCATACTGTACTTCACCACGCCACACAACTATAGGTGGGCAAAGATAGTGGGTTGATGGGTGTGGGATCAGGGGTTTATGGGCTGGGTTGTGTAAACCCTAAAAAAAATCTACAAGAATAAATTAAGTGTTATTTATTGATTTATGGATTAAGAAACTTTTGTTCATGTGTGTTTATTGGGGGTGTCATAAACTCCCCAGTTTAAATGAAGCCCAGTTACAATGTGCTTAATAATTCTGACTTTTCGAATAGTCGAGCGTGCAGTCGTTTCCGACTGGCTCTTGTATTTTCTTCAATTTAGTCAAAATATGGTATATTTTTCATATAAATTGTTAAATTTCTCTGTGAGTCATGAATTATATTTCAAGACATAGGTTTATATCACAGAATGAAACACTCTTTACATGATTTGTGTCAAATCATGAGCATTATAACTAAGAAATTCCAGAAAATAAGGCTAAAAGATGGCATAATATGTCAAAAAGGTTCCAAAATTAAGTTCTCCTGTACCAGATCTAGCCTCTATCTGTCATGAAATGTGAAAAACAGGCTCATGTTGATCATTCCTTTCAATGCATACTATGTTTTTTATGAAATATATGGTAAAATAACTTGATTTATTAAATTATATATCTTGTAAAACATTTTAATGTGTTAAAATTGGTGAAATGTTGTATTTTAATGGGGTGGGGTAATTGAAACCCACAATAAGTGTTTTAATAATATAAAATTGGTGGAAAACTGCATTTTTCTTCAAAAGCAACAAAAACACATCATGTAGTGAATACATTTATTACTTTATATGCTAATTACATGTGGTGAAAGAACATTTCTGGTTAGGCATTTCTAAAACTGAAAATCATGCAATTTTTTAAAGAACAAGTGTGATAGGCATTACTTGTCTGGTCATAGTGCCCATGTATTTAAATCAACATAAAAGTAAACATTGTAATTGTGTGCTGTTATGACTAAATATGAATTAAAACTAAAAGAAAATGAAATTCTTTAATTTGAAAATCCCCTTAAGGTCAGAGGACAGTAAATAGAAAAGCCTGTTGGGATTGGACAATTTTGTCTAGGGACGATTCGGGCTTAATCTATTTTCAAAGATTCATTGGCCAAAACTATAGAGAATAGAAATAATTTTTTGTTTTCAAAAATGTAAAATGACTTATTATATACTTAAAAAAATAAAAAAGATTATTTAAAACACTGTTTGAAAGGTAATTTGTGTCACTTTAAAGAAGTTGATACTTTCCTTATTTTGGGTTAGAGATTTGTTTACATTCTGGGGGTGGTTACTTTCGGTTTAAAATGCTGAGAGAATGAGTTGGTGAAGGCACCAATTCTTGGTCATTTTTGCATTTCCCAAGAGTGCCACTATGCAAATCTGGGGTAGTTTTGGAACAAGTCGTGTAAATAAAATCACAGGAGGACCAAATCTTATAATGTAAGTCTATGGGAAACTATTTAGTGGTCTCTGACCTACATGTAGGCCACTGCTTGTGGATGGGAGATAGGAGAGTAAATATGTCTTAACACCTACAATACCCCTGTTTACCCCAAATTTAATAATAAAAAACAAAGAATCAAATTTGGAACCATTAAATGACTAATTCTTCAGGCAAAGGTGACTGAGCCATGTTTTGAGTCGACTGTTATTAACCCTTTCCTCCATAGAAACACCTTTATTGCTAGGGCGAACAGTTTAGATCCTGATCAGATCGCATGGATGTGCCGGCTGATCTGATAAAGTTTTATATATGAAGTTAGGGGTAAAAGCAGTAGAATAGAGCCCTCTCAAATTGTATGCATACCTGAGATTCCATTATCAGAATGAGGCTGAGTGAGCAAACAAACTGACCAGCAATATGGCCACATCAAGGAGTAGTACTAGACATTGTTGTATTTCTATGTGTATCAGATGATAGATTCACTGACAAAATAAGTTTCCATAAATTTCCAAAATATTAAAACTTAAGAAAAGAATGAAAAGAGAAAATAAGGAGAGATCAGGGTCCATTTTCATGTGAGATTTACATGTATAATCTATGAGAACATATCAAATAAAAATATAACTGTGATTTTTTACCACATATAAACTTAAGTTTAACTAAAGATAATTGTTTGTTCTTGGTCTTAGGTCTTATATTTCCATTATTTTATAGTCTATCAGCTTTTAATGCAAATATTATATAATCTCATTTATGACATTTAAACTATTCCCTTTTTGATTCATAAGTTTTTTTCTGACCAAAATGCTACCAGTGCAGATCCTGATCAGACGGGACGGATGTGCCGGCTGATCTGGATCTCCACTGGTTGCACATGCGTAAAATGTGTGTATATGGAGGAAAGGGTTAAGGCATCATGATGTTTGTTACTGGACACAGACTGCAGATATCTCTTCATTGTATCTGCAGGTAAAAGGTTGTTCCGCCAGTGGTTGTGTGCTCCGCTCTGTAACCCTGCCTCCATTAATGACAGACTGGATGCTGTCGAAGATCTGATTGGTTGCCAGGATGCAGTTGCTGAGGTAACAGAGAGCTTGAAAAAACTTCCAGACCTTGAGAGACTGCTTAGCAGGTGAGTTCAGAGTAGATTTATATCACAGCCAATAAATTTCAGGGCTTTTTTTCACTGCCAGGGGGAGCCCACGCCCTGTAATTTGGGGGAAAATAGCATGATTTTTTCTCTGAAGGGGAATGAAAAACCTTATGTAAAGTTACTTTTTGGGGAAAACTGCATGATTTTAAAGAAATTTTCTGAGTGGAAGGTGCCCATAAACGGCCCCTACTTAAGAAGGAAAAAAAGCCCCGATAATGAATAAGCTGTTATGTTTAGGTACAGCACACTCCAGCCCTTGATGAATACCCTTTTCCCACAAAATATGATAATTAGACAATTTGTATTCCTTCACCCCAGTCATAAGAAATAGACTGACTTGTTATCCTGCATAAACCCAGCCAGGAAAGAATAGACTGATCTGTATTCTTGTAATACACTCCGGCCAGTAATAATGAATATACTTATTGATTTCTTAGGTTAATCCTAACCAAAAAACTTAATAGTGCAGATCCTGATATTCTAGCTTATCTGGATCTACACTGGTCCCACACATGTGATAAAATGTTTATAAAAGGAGGAAAAGGATAAATGACATTGTGGAAGAATAATACTGCTTGATGAGATATATTATAGTTGAAAGGATGCTGGTTTAGAATATTTCTGGAATATTGTTTAAGTCCCTGTTGCCTTTTTCATCAGTAATTGCATTGAATTATACCACTAAATACAAAATGTCTTGCAAATATTTTGTAGAAAAGCATTGTTGTTGCAGTTTTATGACTGGTTAACCCTTTCCTCCATATATATGCATTATACGCATGTGCGACCAGTGTAGATCCAGATCACCCGGCACATCCATGCCGTCTGATCAGGATCTGCACTGGTCGCATTTTGGTCAGAAATAACCTAATTAATCAAAAAGCGAACAGTTTAGATCCTTATCAGACAGCACGGATGTGCTGGCTGATCTGGATCAAAACTGTTGGCCCTCACAATAAAGGTGTATCTATGGAGGAAAGGGTTAAAATATGGTGTATTTTGCCTGTTATTGGAATTTTTCTGTGTATAGAATTATCAATATAAGACGATTCAGATTGGCCATATTGGAAAGTATGATACTCTATTTTGTATTGAACAAAATTGGTTAGTTCAAGAATGACATTAACCCATATAGTATCAGTCAAGTGAAATCTTTAATAACACGAGAATGACAGAATATTTTAAATGATGTAAATACTTGACGCTAATATTCTTAAAATGGTTACATGTACATTGACTAAAATCATTCACTTTACAACTGCTGTGAATACCTGCTAATTGACTGTTTTGAACTATAACATCATCATTTCTTGTTTATTAAGGTATTGCACCTTTCACCATTGCTTTGCAACAAGAAGATAGCATTATTCTAAATTAATTTTGGCACTGATACATAGAAATATTTTTTAGTTACATTTCAAGGATTCCAAAATGAATTGTAGCAGAACTAAGAAGAATTCTATGTTTTCAAAATACAGCTAAACTTAAAATGACAGGAATGGGCTTAAACACTTGAAGCAGTATTCTTGACTCTGCAAACTCTCGGCAATAAAAACAGAAAAACAACAGAAATAGATATCGGGCAAATTTGACCTGGTAAAATTAACTAATTTACAACCAAATATTTAAGAAGACAGTCAATTTATTGGTCATGGGCCCTGGGACAGCATGTTATACAATCCTTTGAAGATATGAATTCAAACATGTCCAGTATGCGGACAGTTGATAACTAATTCAACCTAAGTTTATGTATTATACAGCAAAGAAATTTCCTGTAATTCGATTGGATAATTTTCCATTGATGTATGTCTGTATTTACAGATCAGCCGTAGATATTAACTGAAAGTGCCTTTATTTCCCCCTCTGGCCTCCAACCTTTTGTTGTCATCTGCCATTTTGTTTTGAATTTCCGTAAAAATTCATGTTGTTAAGCCTATCTCCTAATTAGTTTAGCGGTAATCTTATGGATTACTTAAATCGTTATAGGAAATAAGTGTCAACATTATAAAGTTGAAAACAATCAAGATTATTTTTAATTTTGCAAAATAAAAATGGGACGGATAGTATTTGCATGCACACGGTTTGTAGCTCACCTGAGCCTGTGGTTCATGGTGAGCTGTTGTGACTGGTCTGCTGCAATATTCCCTAAGATGCCGTTTCTTGTGACAACTTGTATTGATATTAAAACGTTTGCAGGATCCACACACTAGGTACTGCAAAGAGTAAGAAACATCCTGACGGCAGAGCCATTCTCTATGAAGAAGTCACATATAGGTAGGTGGGGTAACTCTTTAATGATTTAATTTTATAACAAAAAACTTGAATACATTCGGGCTTACTGACATGTAATTAATCGGCTCTCCATCTCTGGCCAGTGGGAAACGGCAAAAATAATATTTGTCCTGAACAATAGTCTAAAATGAGTGCATGTAAATATTTCGATGCCCGTACCAATGTTGGAGATAAACCTTGAAAATATAAGAGATTTACGTTGAAAATGTGTGAGACTTAACTTGAAAATATGGGATTTTTACCATGAAAATGTGGGAGATTTACATTTAAAATATGGGAGATTTACCTTTAAAATATAGGAGATTTACCTTGAAAATATGGGAGATTTACCTTGAAAATATGGGGATTTACCTTGAAAATATGGGAGATTTACCTTGAAAATATGGGAGATTTACATTTAAAATATTGTAGATTTACCTTGAAAATATGGGAGATTTACATTTAAAATATGGGAGATTTACCTTGAAATTATGGGAGATTTACCTTCATAATACTGAAGATTTAAAAAATCTGTAAAGTAAAAGAAGACAATTTGGCCCCATAAATTTGAAGATTTTTCATCAAGTAACATTTGGCAAAAGCGCAAGATTTCCAAAAACGGTAAACTTTACAGGTATTGATATGATCCAATATATGTTTGTACATAAGACTTTTTACAGGTAATAAGTGTTTGAAATGTTTTCGCTTGATTATGCTCACATTTTGAAAGATCTTTTATGTATGAATATTTAACTAACTTCAAATAATATCATTTTCACAGCAAAAGAAAGATTGAGGATTTCTTGGCAACCCTGGATGGATTTAAAATTGCTTCAAAAGTTGCAAAAAGATTCAAAGATGTTGTCAAAAACTTTAAGTAAGTATGGTTTGTCAAATTCAATTATATTGTTCAATACTGTAAAGAATTTTTTAGTCCCATGGAAAACAGGTATTGAAGTGATATATTTATACAAAGTTTTGGAATATTTTTTACTCCAACAAAAATTCAGGCAAGCATTAGTGGCTGTTTTACATCTATCTGCATAGCGTTTTGTGCGCAGGAATTCTTTAAATTTATTCAAAGTAAATAAATGAAACTTGGAATATTGATGAAGGGCAGAGAGAGAATGTAAACAATAACCATAATTTTACTGCTTTTATTAACAGCATGATCCCTCGAAGAGAGGCATATACAGTAGTAATCGCACTGTCTGTCTGCCCATTCGTTTAATCGCACTGTCATCCATGTTCTAATATTATACTATAGCTTGTTTATTAATGGAGTGATTTACTGTAGACTTCATACAAATGATCATAATGATCTTCCACATTATTTGTGGTAAGGCTCATCTCTGTTCCACAGGTATATTAGGTGTATTCCAATTTGATTTCAAAGCTACATTGTGGGGCATATGTCAATTACTGGAGGAATCAGTATTTATCATTACCAAGGTTGTGCCAGGTTATCTGGATCTACACTGGTCACATATCCGTGGACTAGAGGGTATATAAAGACCAAACTTTTTTTGATCACAAACTGTAAAAAAATTCAAAGGGAAACATTGTATTTAAAATTTTACAAACTTCCAGGGAACTGAAAACATCTGATTATCCAATTCCTCCATATATACGCATCTTAACACATTTGCGACCAGTGTTGATCCAGATCAGCCGGCACATCCATGCTAGAAATAACCTATTAAATCTAAAAGTGAACAGTTTAGATCCTGATCAAATGGCACATATGTGCCGGCTGATCTGGATCTAAACTGTTGGCCCATGCAATAAAGATGTATCTACGGAGGAAAGGATTATTATTTATTGTGAAAGGACTATAACTGCCTTGGGATAAAAGCCATATCTGACGGAGAAAAGGGTTAAACCCATGCAAAATAAAGTGATACCACTATGTTTGGTTTACTGACCAGTATGGATAAAGGTGCTCATCACTCGCAAAACAAAAAGTTGTTCACTTAAAATTGGTGAGTTGAAAAGCTTTTGACTGTTTTCAGGTCCCAGTTGTTGACAAAGACGTTGGGTATAGAAGGTGTGTGTGATGGTGGTATGTTTCCAGAGCTGACGCAGGAACTCAAGTTCTTTGATGTAAGTGTGACATGTTGATTTTGATTGCTGGTGTGCTTTAAACGCTTTCCTCCATATATACACCTGTATGGCATGGGTGATCAGTGTAGATCCAGAGCCAGCACATCTATGCTATCTGATCTGGATCTGCACTGGTCGCATCTTGGTCAGAAATAACGCTAATGAATCACAAAACAAACAGTGTAGATCATGACCAGATGGCCTGGATATGCCTGCTGATTTGTATCTACACTGTTCCCCCATCTAATCAAGGTGTATCTATAGAGTACAGGGTTAAACTTGCTAAAAGCAGCCAACCAGGGAAAGTTTGGAAAGTGGATTCTGCTTTATCCTTTAGTTCAAATACATTGTATATACAGGTTTCAGTGTTCTTGCTGATTTTACTCCAGGAGCTCTGTCTCTGTAAGATCATTGAGTACCCACCCTTTGGCTTTTCAATGCTATTAGATGTTTGTGTGCTTTTGCATGCAACATTGTTGAGCCAATAAGTGGGTTGGAGTTGTTTCACCAAGACAACGTGTATTTGTTTTGTGATATGAGAACCTGTTGGGGCAAGTGTGAGGTTGGTGCACCCTAGAACCTGCTTTAAACCCCCAGTGGCAATTTGATTTGCCACTGACCGTTCCAAGGCGGTTACCCCTCATTTTTGTTAATTGTTAGTGGTGTCTCTTTTGAAACTGATCATTTTATTCACCATGCTCTCTCCCTCTCTTCTTCTTGACTGTGTGGGGAGGCTGTTTTTTCTGAGTGTGGCGATTCCTGATATGCATATTTCACCTTTTTTTCAATGAGTGTAGATCCAGATCACCCAACACATCTGTGCTGTCTGATCCCAATCTACATTTGTCTCTCATGTTCAGTAAAAACCTTTTGAATCTAATGGTAACTGGTTCAGCACAGGTTCTGGTGTGCCAGCTCATCTGGATTTACACTGTTTGCCCATGCAGTAAAAATTGTATGGTTATAGTTATTTTGCATATAAAAATAAGTTTTAAGCTGTTCCTGGTGATTTTATATATAGAGGAGGTGATGAAAGAACAAAGATTCCAGGCAATGGTCCTTGATTTAGGTTTAAGTACACACAAATATCTCTTATCAGAGGAAGGAACAGACAGAAAAAAATGAAAAAAAGGATATTTTGGGGGAAATGGACCTTTGGTAAGGGAAAACAGCAGAAAAATGAAAGAAACAAACTACAGTCGATGTTAAACACCCATCTAGTTGTCATTTTCTTTCCAACTACAAAAGTTGAATATGATACATACTTAAAAATAAAAGATCAAGGAACTCTGTGATGAGATCTATGACTGTTTTCTGGTCATATCAATATAACTTGGTTATCATACAAAACTTAGTCAATATGAATTGCTAGATATGATGATGATTGTGGGAGAGGAATAAAAGAACATTGTTCAGGTTCAATCCTTTATTAATGACTGACTCAAATAGCATAAACAACAGAAGTGACGAAAGTCACGTCCCCAAAGTGCATTTTTTGACATCATCAGCATCATTATTCATAGTGGCACATTCTTGTTAACCATGGTATATGGCTGGTTTGGTTTTTATAACTAAGACTTTTTCTTAATGGCAGTGCTTGTTGCAGATGAAAGGCAATTAACTCGATTGTTACTTGTTGGCTTACTTAAATGCAGTGATCTCCCTTTGATGCTTCACTTGAAAAAATTATTTCATAGTGATTGAAGTCATGGACTAATTCATATGTACAGGTAGATCCAGATCAGGTGGCACAGATCTGCACTGGTTGCATCTTGGTAAAAAATAACCTAATGAGTCTCAAAGGGAATAGTATGTATCCTGACCGGATCGCACTGATATGCCATCAGATTTGGATCTGTAATGTTTCCCGATAAAGTAAAGGCGTATTTGTGGAGTAAAGGTTTAAAAAACAGATTATGGAAAAAATATTTAATTAAAAGGAAATATTCTGTTGAAATGAATCTGCAATCAGTTTTATAACATAAATAAGAAAATGGCTTAGCTCTGCTGAAACTAATATTTGCTTGCATCAGCAGTTGCTTGGGTAACTATAAAAAGTAAAATATGCATATCAGGAATCGCCACACTCACAAGTCACAGCCTTCCCACGCAGCAAAAAAGAAAAGAGGAAGAGAGAAAGAGAGAGCATGTTTGTTATAAGTATGTCAATTCAAACATAAGACGCCACAAACAATCAACGAAAAAGAGAACCATTGGGGTTACAGCCTTGGAACGGTCAGTGGCAAATCACATTGCCACTTTGGGTTTAAACCAGGTTCTAGGGTGCACCAACCTCACACTTTTCCCAACAGTTTCTCATATCAACATACAAATACAAGTTGTCTTGGAGAAATAACTCCAACCCACCCATCAGGTCAACAGTGTTGCATGCAAAAGCACACAAACATATTATAAAACATAAGAAGCTAATAGCATTGCAAAGCCAAAGAGGCGGGTTCTCAATGATCTTACAGAGACCAGAGCTCCAGGAGTCAAATCAGCAAGAACACGATGACAAATCGTGCTTCTAGGTTCTTATACAAGATTTCCCCACAAACCTTAAGAAACTCTTAAACCCCTGCCACTGTTTTGCCATTATGTTGCTGGTTGTCAGATTATTAGGTTATTAAAGTATGTCTGCATATGTTAGAAGCTGTCTTTTGGTTAAAGTTCTGCTCTGTCTGCACACAGCTTGATTGTTTACTTAGACTGGTTCCAAGTTTGAAGAGTTTGCCTTATTAAGTTTAAGATTTTTATGCCCCCGCCATGAAATGGCGACGGGCATTAAGAGTTGCTCCTGTCCGTCCCACCGTCCGTCCGTCCGATATTCTCGTGAACGCAACTCCTCCTAAACTACTGGTGGGAATTTAATGAAACTTTACCACAATGCTTGGCTTGATATGTAGTTGTGCATGAAGGTGGGGTTTCGCTCTTACGTGTTCCGTTCAGAAGTTATGGCCCTTTGATACTTCCATTTACATTAGTTTTAATAGGAATATATCTTGTGAACGCAACTTCTCCTTAACTACTGGTGGGAATTTAATGAAACTTTACCACAATGCTTGGCTTGATATGTAGTTGTGCATGAAGGTGGGGTTTCGCTCTTACATCTTCCGTTAAGAAGTTATGGCCCTTTGATACTTCCATTTACATTAGTTTTAATAGGAATATATCTCGTGAACGCAACTCCTCCTAAACTACTGGTGGGAATTTAATGAAACTTGACCACAATGCTTGGCTTGATATGTAGTTGTGCATGAAGGTGGGGTTTCGCTCTTACATGTTCTGTTCAGAAGTTATGGCCCTTTGATACTTCCATTTACATTAGTTTTAATAGGAATATATCTCGTGAACGCAACTCCTCCTAAACTACTGGTGGGAATTTAATAAAACTTTACCACAATGCTTGGCCTGATATGTTGTTGTGCATAAAGGCGGGGTTTTGCTCTTACATGTTCTGTTCAAAAGTTATGGCCCTTTGATACTTCCATTTACATTAGTTTTAATAGGAATATATCTTGTTTCTTATATTTTGTGCATTTTGCCCATAACTTTAAAACTACTTGAGATATTGCCTTGAAACTTGAAATATATTTTCACCATCAAAATCTACACCATAACCAACAAGATCCATAACCCTGCTTCCAATATTTTCAAATTATGCCCCTTTTTCACTTACATTTTGTGTTAAGCAAAATATACACTTGACCCTTAACTTTCTTATGAAAGGAGGGATTTCAAAATAACTTGGCACAAATGTTCATCATGACAAGGTGGTGTGTCGCATACAACACCCATGCCTGTAGGTCCAAGGTCAAGGTCACTGTTACAAAAAATAGAAATTTCTTGCAAAATTGTGTCGGCTCTGTAACTTTGTTATTTGTCATTGGATTTTTAAATAACTTGGTTTAATCGATCACCATATTAAGACTGTGTGTCACATACATTCCCAAGCCTGTAGGTCCAAGGTCAAGGTCACTGTTCCTAAAAATAGAATTTTCTTCTCCAGGCTGTAACTTTGTTTGATTTCAAAATAACTTGGCACAAAATTTTTATGTTCACCATGACAAGGCAGTGTGTCTGCACAATACCCATGCCTGTAGATCCAAGGTCAAGGTCACTGTTACTAAAAATAGAATTTTCTTGTAATAGGAATATAATTATCTCGTAAACACAACTTGTTCTACACTACTGCTGGGAGCTTTATGAAAAACCTATAGCGGGGGCATCCGTGTCCTTTGGACACATTTCTAGTTTATTATGCCCCCGCCATGAAATGGCGACAGGCATTAAGAGTTGCTCCTGTCCGTCCCACCGTCCATCCGTCCGATATTCTCGTGAACGCAACTCCTCCTACACTACTGGTGGGAATTTAATGAAACTTGACCATAATGCTTGGCCTGATATGTAGTTGTGCATGAAGGTGGGGTTTAGCTCTTACATGTTCCGTTCAGAAGTTATTGCACTTTGATACTTCCATTTACATTAGTTTTAATAGGAGTATATCTCGTGAACGCAACTCCTCCTACACTACTGGTGGGAATTTAATGAAACTTGACCACAAGGCTTGGCCTGATATGTAGTTGTGCATGAAGGTGGGGTTTCGCTCTTACGTGTTCCGTTCAGAAGTTATTGCCCTTTGATACTTCCATTTACATTAGTTTTAATAGGAGTATATCTCGTGAACGCAACTCCTCCTACACTACTGGTGGGAATTTAATGAAACTTGACCACAATGCTTGGCCTGATATGTTGTTGTGCATAAAGGTGGGGTTTTGCTCTTACATGTTCTGTTCAGAAGTTATGGCCCTTTGATAATTCCATTTACATTAGTTTTAATAGGAATATATCTTGTGAACGCAACTCCTCCTACACCTCTGCTGGGAATTTGATGAAACTTTACCACAATGCTTAGCCTGATATGTTGTTGTGCAAAAAGGTGGGGTTTTGCTCTTACATGTTCTGTTCAGAAGTTATGGCCCTTTGATACTTCCATTTACATTAGTTTTAATAGGAATATATCTTGTTTCTTATATTTTGTGCATTTTGCCCATAACTTAAAAACTACTCGAGATACTGCCTTGAAACTTGAAATATATTTTCACCATCAAAATCTACATCATAACCAACAAGACCCATAACCATGCTTCCAATATTTTCAAATTATGCCCCTTTTTCACTTACATTTTGTGTTAAGAAAAATATACACTTTGCCCTTAACTTTGTTTGGAATGGAGGGATTTCAAAATATCTTGGCACAAATGTTCACCATAACAAGGCGGTGTGTCGTGACTGTAGGTCCAAGGTCAAGGTCACTGTTACAAAAAATAGAATTTTCTTGCAAAATCCTGTCCGCTCTGTAACTTTGTTATTTCTTATTGGATTTTTAAATAACTTGGTATAATTGTTCACCATATCAAGACGGTATGTCACATACATGCCCAAGCCTTTAGGTCCAAGGTTAAGGTCACTGTTACTAAAAATAGAATTTTCTTGTCCGGGCTGTTACTTTGTTATGAATGGAGGGATTTCAAAATAACTTGGCACAAATGTTCACCATGACAGGGCGATGTGTCACGTACCATGCCCATGCATGTAGGTCAAAGGTCAAGGTCAGTGTTACTTAAAATAGAATTCTCTTGTCCGGGCTGTTACTTTGTTATGAATGGAGGGATTTCAAAATAACTTTGCACAAATGTTCACTATGACAAGGCAGTGTGTCCGCACAATACCCAAGCCTGAAGGTCCAAGGTCAAGGTCACTGTTACTTAAAATATAATTTTCTTGTCCAGGCTGTAACTTCATTATAAATGGAGGGATTTCAAAATAACTTGACACAAATGTTCACCATGACAGGGCGGTGTATCGCGTACCATGCCCATGCCTGTAGGTCAAGGTCACTGTTACTAAAAATAGAATTCTCTTGTCCGGGCTGTAACTTTGTTAGGAATAGATTGATTTCAAAATAACTTGACACAAATGTTCATCATGACAAGATGGTGTGTCCCCAACCATGCCCATGCCTAGGTCCAAGGTCAAGGTCACTGTCACTAAAATAGAATTTTCTTGTCAGGGTTGTAACTACATTAGGAATATAGTAATTTCAAAATAACTTGGCAGAAATGTTCACCATGACAAGATGGTGAGTTGTGAACCATGTCCATGCCTGTAGGTCCAAGGTCAAGGTCACTGTTACTAAAAATAGAATTTCCTAGTCTGGGCTATAACTTTGTTTTGAATGGAGGGTTTTCAAACAAAATTGGCACAAATGTTCACTATGACAAGGCGGTGTGTTGCGTACATTACCCATGCCTGTAAGTCCAAGGTCAAGGTCACAGTTACTTAAACTTGAATTTACTTGTTCGGGCTATAACTTCTTTATGAATGAAGGGATTTCAAAATAACTTGGCACAAATGTTCACTATGACATTGCATTTCATTACCACCAACTTCTTCACAGACATTTCCGTAATGAGAAGACAACAGTGCCACAAATACAAATAATTTACTTGATCATCAAGTTTATGCATATTCTTATAATTACTCGAACATCACTGTCTTTGAAATGCTATTATTCCCATCATTGCACTTTAGTATCTGGAAACGATGCATAGCGGGGGGCATCCGTGTCCTATGGACACATTTCTAGTCAAATATATGTACATGTAGTTATATTTATAATTCTGTTATTTGTAGAATTGTTTTGCCTTAAAATCTGTTGATTTTCTTATTTTCAGTCAGCTTTTGACCACAACAAGGCTAAAAAAGATGGTGTCATTGTTCCAAGTATAGGTAACTGCTAGTTTTAGGGTTCTATTAAATTGTAATCCAATCTATTAAAACTGTAATCCATACAAAAACAACCCCAAAACCACCAAGACTGCTGCTTTGACTTACTTTGACAACAGCTATACTTGTTTAAGTTTGGGCTGCAAAGCCCTAGGTCATAAAACTAAAGCTCGAGACCAGTCTCAAATCTCAAGCATCTGATTGGCTGAAATGGCAACTGGTTGACCAAAATGTGCCGGTCAATCTGGATCTACACTGGTACCACATGTGTAAAAATGAGTAATTATGGAGGAAAGGGTTAAAAATAAAAATATCACTATGACATCAGTGTTATCCTTTGGCTGTAAAAATCTAAGATAATAAATAACTTGAAACTGCTAACAATTGTTTATATTTAAGAGTTGAATAAATATATTATAGTGTTCATCAGGATATGGAAAACAATTGAGTTGTTTAAGTGTGTAATGCCCTTCATGCTTACTTTAAACAGCCCATTTGTGTGTTGTTGTTTTCTTTTCAAATCAGTTCTTAAACTAACACCTCTAAATATGTTAGGATTAGTGATACCATCACCTTTAGAATGGCTTTTGGAACAGCTACATTTACAACAGTGCAAATGATGACCTAAATGTTCACAAATTGCAAGAAATAAAATGTCTTGTATCACATTGTTGAATGAAGTGTCAGCATTCTATGTTCTTTATTCTTGAGTTGTGTTGTTTTCCAGAAATGCCAGTGATTTTTACTGTTTTGCTGCAGGTGTTGACCCAGATTATGACCAAGCTATAAAAGACATCAAGTCTACTCAAGACAGACTTCAGCAGTACTTGGACCAACAGAAAACCAGGATAGGATGTAGGGTGAGTATGTAAACCCCAGGCAGACATCACCAAAACAAGGACAATCAGGAAAACATCTGCTTTAAAATTCTGCGACAGATTTTTGGATCCTAGATCATAAAACTGAAATTGGTGACCTGTCCATAATACCAAGCATCTGATTGGCTGTTATGGAGACATTCATTCTGGGTTTTATGATTTTGAGCCTGGGTTTGACATATTAGTACAGACATTAGCATAAAAATATCAGGACAATCATTTGCATTGATATGTTGTGGCTGATGTTACCATTAACCTACTGTGCCAGACAGCAGCATTAACATACTAGGACTAACACAATACCATGACAGATAGCAGCATATATCCATACCAGGACAAACAAGCATTAGCATACTAGGACTAACTAATACCATGACAGATGGCAGCAAACCAGGACAATCAAGCGTAAGCATACTGGGACTAACATAAGCTTCAACGTACCAGGACTGACAGCAGGTAACAAGCATACCAGGCCTGACGTGTTAATATACCAGGACAGTCAGCAGCATCAGCATTAAGAAGCATTAAGAAGCATTAATATACCAATACAGACATTAGCTTACTGAGACAGACATAAGCATTCATATTTCAGGGTTTACATATGATAGAAATTTTGTGCTCAGAATTCAATGTTCAGGGCCCAATATCATACAACTAAGAATGGAGAAAAGACACCATTTCAGCCAACTTGAGATATGAGTGGTCACAAATCTCAGTTTTGTGATCTTGGGCCCTGGTGAGATACCACTGAGATTAGAGAAATATGAATGTACAATTTAGATAAATAACAAACTTGTTAAGAATTTTTGTAACTATAAAACACACAAAGCATGTTAGACATCTTGTTTCATCTTTCAGTCTATCACTTATTGGGGTACAGCTAAAAACCGTTACCAGATGGAAATACCAGAAAGTTCGGTAAAAAATGTACCTCATGAATACCAGTTGATGTCATCAAAGAAGGGAGCAAAGCGTTACAGAACCTCAGAAATAGAGGAAATGTTGGCAGAGCTTGTTGATGCAGAAGATAGGAAAGATGCAGCTCTTAAGGATGTTATGAGACGTATATTTCATAACTTTGACAAGAGGTATTTTCATGTGGTTATTACGTAACTTTGTCAAAGGAATTAAGGTATTACATAATTTTAACGAGGTACTTAGAATTTCCATAACTTTGACAAGAGATACTTAGAATTTCCATAACTTTGACAAGAGGTACTTAGAATTTCCATAACTTTAACAAGAGGTACTTAGAATTTCCATAACTTTGACAAGAGGTAATTAGAATTTCCATAACTTTGACAAGAGGTACTTAGATTTTCCATAACTTTGACAAGAGATACTTAGAATTTCCATAACTTTGACAAGAGGTACTTAGAATTTCCTTAACTTTGACAAGAGGTACTTAGAATTTCCATAAATTTGACAAGAGGTACTTAGAATTTCCATAACGTTGACAAGAGGTAATTAGTCAAAGAGTTACTTGACAAAGGTATTTAAATAATCTATAACTTGGACAACAGGAAATGCTTTGGTGGAAAAGCAGTATCATAGATGTGTAAGCAGATCTGGATCTACACTAGTCACACATGTGACAAAACGCATATACCATTTTGTAAAGAGATATTTTGGCACTTAGCCCTCGACGTACGAAGTTCATATTTGATAATTTATTTCTTTCAAAGCAGATGGGTTGACATACTTAACATGAGTAACAGTCTGTTTCATTATTTCAGGTATAAGATGTGGGATACAGTGGTCCAGTGCCTCTCGGTGTTAGATGTGATGCTGGCATTAGCCCAGTACAGTCGATGTGCTGATGGTGTAGTCTGTAGACCAGAAATTGTTATCCCCACTCACGACCAACAGGTAATACATTAACTGTATGTCTTGGAGATTGAAAATCAGAAATTTATAAATTTAGTTATTAGCCGTCTTTAGACAGGGTCACATCTTCAACAAGATACAGTAAGTGAATTAATAAATCTTAACAAGAGCTAAGTACAAAATTGTTCTATCCTACTTAGAAATATGAAGCAGAAAGAATGGTTTCACACTCAGATCTGTAAGTGTAGACCCTGATTGGCCTAGACATATATGCAGTTTATCAGGGTCTACAATAGCTGGTATTAAATTGACCTTTGAACTCTCTTCACTTGCCCAATTTCCATGATCACCCTCATATGTACAAGATCATTATGGATGGATATAAGTTGATACTGTTTAATTTGATAAGTTTTATGTTGCATTGTACCTGGGACTGTCTGGGCAGTAATGTGCACTTTCCTTACTGCCCATGATCAGGTTCATTCACAATTGCAGTATTTCTGTATTTGTCATGTTCCATGGGTTCTAAACTTGCCTTTTCGTCAATTTCAGATGAGCAATTCAGGGCCTTTGTGGATCTCTTGTTATTTGCCTCCATCCTACATTAACAGAACTTGCACTATTATGTATTCAGAAGTGCCATGTTTTAGGGGTTTTTTTGCTGCTCGCATTTAGTTTTTTATTTCAAGAAATAAATTCCTTTTATTCGTAATTAAATATACATTATTTCCTGATTTTCTTGTAGGTTGTCATTTAATGTTGCCAAACCATTTCATCAGGCTTCAGGATTTTAACTGAATTTAAACACTAATTTCCCCGAATATTGACAGCATCGTTACAAAGTTGTGTAGCTGAATGCTTATGTGATATTTCACTTCACAAAGAACGACACTATTGATGTATATAAAGAACTTTGAAATTCATTTGCTGTGCCCAAGATCAAAAAATTAAATCTGGAGACCAGTCTCAAATCTCATGCATCTGATTGGCTGAAATGGCGACATGAGATTTGAGACTGGTTTACAATCTTTGTTTCATGATCTTAGGCCCAGGTCTCACATTGTGAGAGAAACTTGTGTTTATTTCAGCCATTCTTAGAAATAAGAGAAGCCAGACATCCATGCATTTGTCGAACATTTACAGGAGGGGACTTCATACCTAATGATACAGTTATTGGAATGAAAGATGTAAGATAATCTTTATTGTTTATGATTTATAACACATTAGATCTGCTGGTTATGACCAGCCTTAAAATTACATTTGTTCTTTGTTTTTTTTTTCCTTACTTAGCTGACACATTCCTCGACTTCTCCCTCACCCTTCAAAGGTCAAGGTCAATGTTACTAAAAATAGATTTCTATGGGAGTCAGATTTCAAATTAATCGGCGCATGTGATGACCATACCAAGACCACGTGTCCCTCCCAAGACCCATCCTCTTTGGTTCTCAGGATCTGCACTGTTTGCTATTTAATTTATTAGGTTATTTCTGGCCAACATGTGACCAGTGCAGATCCTGATCAGACAGCATGGATGTGCCGGCTGATCTGGATCTACACTGGTCGCACATGCTTAAAAATGCATATTGGAGTAAAGGGTTAATTATCTAAAATTAGAGTTTTTCATTATGAATGGTGGGATTATAAAAGAATGTATCACATGTGATGAGCATCATAACAAGACAATCTATCCCTCATGTGACCTAGCTGCATGATCAAGGTCACTGTTCCAAAAAAATCAGAATGTTCTTGTGCAGGTTACTGTGATATCAATTTTTATTGTGCGGGTTTAATTTTTATGTATTT
Source organism: Corbicula japonica (assembly GCA_038501625.1). Lineage (NCBI taxonomy): Eukaryota > Metazoa > Mollusca > Bivalvia > Venerida > Cyrenidae > Corbicula > Corbicula japonica. The sequence continues at coordinate 49,620 of JAZAYU010001365.1, forward strand.
CAGGCTAGGGCTATTGCATGAAATTCAACCCCAATAAAATTCAGTCATTTAACAGCGTGTCTTAAAAGAACCAATATAACTGTTCATACATATGCCCCTGTGAATATGTCATTTATGGTTATTGAAAATTTTTTCCTGCAAATTATTTATTCCATAGTGGTATGTGTCCAAGAAAGTCCACTATTACTCCAGGAAAATGCTGATATTCCCACGCTCCTCAGAAAATCTTACAAAATTCAATACCATGTGTTTCACAAGGGATATAAAAAGAACATTTGTAGAAATAATACATTAATATTCATCCTCTGTGAGGTCATGTAGAATACATAAGAAAACAGTACTCTATTTTATTCTTGTCTATAAATGTGCTTTTATATGATGATAATTGGGAGATGTAAGTATCGTGTCACAAATGAATCTCACTCACTGGGGTTTAGAAAAAGGTTTGACGTTTTTCGAAGGCTTAAGTCTGTGCACTGTGTTTGAAGTTTGAAGTACTGTATGCAAATTGTTGCTAATGTTCTGGTGGACAAGGACAAAGCAGAATTTGTACCCAGTTATTTTTATGCCCCCGATAATCGCACCGTCCGTCTGTCCGTCCTTCCGTAATGTCACGCAAAATCTTGTCCTCCCTTCATCTTCGAAACTGCTCAAGGGATTTCAATGACTTCAACAGGAGTGTCTGTCACCAAACCTAGTTGTGCATATTGTAAGGAATTTCTGCTCGGATTATTTTTGGCCGAGTTATGGGCTTTTTCATTTTTTTTAACTAACCCTAAGGTCTTTAACTAACCCTAACCCTAAGGTCTTTAACTAACCCTAAACCCTAACCCTAACATCTATATTAAAATCTTGTCCATGCTTTATCTTCAAAACCTCTTGAGGGATTTCTTTGAATCTTCACAGGAGTGTTTGTCACCAAGCCTTGTTTAAATTCAATTTTTGCCCTTTTCACTTTATTAGAAATTAAGACTTAGAAATTATGGTTAAAGGTTGCATGTAAGTGTTTTTCATATATAATGCTAAAGAAAAGGTTTAATACAGAGGAACTTGACATACTTTGGTTGAAAGTGTTGAGTAGTTGTGGGGTGGGTGGGGGATATACTATGCTGTACTATACTACAATACAATACAATATACAATAAGATTTATTTTGAGTCGGCAAGACAAGTACAGTAGAATAACATAAGCTCTCAGGAGCTTTTTAACCGACTATAATAACAAATGTAATCGGGGTAAAAACAAGTGTAAAGAGGCTGTAATAAAAGCATAGTTAAATATTAAACGATGTGTCATAGTATAAAAACAGCACATTTAAAGTTGAATTCTGACAGTTAAAGGCTAATGAACATTAAATAGTTAAGATTATATTATATTCATTACATAAATAGGATTTCTAAGATATAATGTCACATGTCTTAATACTTAAAAAGGTTACATTTATCACAGAAGTTTTACTAAGATTTATTTAAAATTTTATCAAACATGAGGAGGTTGGCTTCACTCGTGCCGGTGTTTGAATACCAGTTCTACCCAGGAGGTCCAAACATCCACCTGAAAGTATTACTACTCCAATTAAGTCACCCCAGTCCAGGGGGTTAGACATCCCCGCCTGACAACAGAGGGTGACGGAGTGCAGCGAGTATCTGCCACCCAGTCACGTTTTGAAATAATAAATAGTAGTAATTCATTAAGAGAATTTTATGACTAAGTTAAAGTTAAATACTTGTTAAATTTCAACTTGCATCTTAGTATAACTTTTATTTTTATTTTAAATATATCATAATTATAATTTAAATTTACACGCTAGACCTAGAGCCTGAGAGCTCTCTTTTAACAAATTCCAGACATCTAGAGCAAACTCAGCAAAACAGTCATAAATTTACAAGCCTAGTTTTACAAATTGTAATAGTGAGTTGCACAAATATTAAATCATATTTTATAAGTGACAATAGTAGGCATGGTGAACAATTACCATTGAAAAGGAAGTTGACAAAGACTTTGCACATTTATAAAGTTGATATGGAGCAATCATAATTTTTAATAATTCACTGTTTACATGCAATACATTTGCAGTCTTTACCATTCCAAGATGCTATAAGATTTTTGAATTGACTGAATTTTGTGGTGTTTCTGTATTCTTCTGGTAAAGAGTTCCAAAGCACAGGAGCAGCAAACCTAAATGAATTTTTACCAAATTTGGTAGATTTAACGCTTGGAATTTGTAGGATGTTAGAGTAACTAAAGCTGTAGCTGACATTCTTTTTTTATACGCCCGTTTGAAAAACGGGACGTATTATGGGAACACCTGCGGCTTGCGGGCGGGCGGCATCCACAGGGTTTCCGCTCTCTAAGTCAAAGAGTTTTCATCCGATCTTTATCAAACTTGGTGAATATGTTGGTGGGCATAATATCTCAACCAAGTTCTATAACCAGCCAAATCCCCCCAGGCACTCCTGAATTATGGCCCTTGAATTGTCCAAAATTACTGTTTCTGCTCTCTAAGTCAAAGAGTTTTCATCCGGTCTCTATCAAACTTGGTGAATATGTTGGTGGGCATAATATCTCGACCAAGTTCTATAACCAGCCTAATCACCCCAGGCACTCCTGAATTATGGCCCTTGAATTGTCCAAAATTACTGTTTCGGCTCTCTAAGTCAAAGAGTTTTCATCCGGTCTTTATCAAACTTGGTGAATATGTAGGTGGGCATAATATCTCGACCAAGTTCTATAACCAGCCAAATCCCCCTCGGCACTCCTGAATTATGGCCCTTGAATTGTCCAAAATTTGGGTTTCCGCTCTCTAAGTCAGAGTTTTTGTCCTGTCTTTATCAAACTTGGTGAATATGTTGGTGGGTATAATATCTGGACCAAGTTCTATAACCTGCCAAATCCCCCCATGCACTCCTGAATTATGGCCCTTGAATTGTCCAAAATAAGGGTTTACGCTCTCTAAGTCAAAGAGTTTTCATCTGGTCTTTATCAAACTTGGTGAATCTGTTGGTGGGCATAATATCTCAACCAAGTTCTATAACCAGCCAAATCCCCCCCAGGCACTCCTGAATTATGGCCCTTGAATTGTCCAAAATTACTGTTTCTGCTCTCTAAGTCAAAGAGTTTTCATCCGGTCTCTATCAAACTTGGTGAATATGTTGGTGGGCATAATATCTCGACCAAGTTCTATAACCAGCCAAATCCCCCCAGGCACTCCTGAATTATGGCCCTTGAATTGTCCAAAATTACTGTTTCCGCTCTCTAAGTCAAAGAGTTTTCATCCGGTCTTTATCAAACTTGGTGAATATGTTGGTGGGCATAATATCTCAACCAAGTTCTATAACCAGCCAAATCCCCCTCGGCAATCCTGAATTATGGCCCTTGAATTGTCCAAAATTTGGGTTTCCGCTCTCTAAGTCAAAGAGTTTTTGTCCTGTCTTTATCAAACTTGGTGAATATGTTGGTGGGTATAATATCTGCACCAAGTTCTATAACCTGCCAAATCCCCCCATGCACTCCTGAATTATGGCCCTTGAATTGTCCAAAATAAGGGTTTTCGCTCTCTAAGTCAAAGAGTTTTCATCTGGTCTTTATCAAACTTGGTGAATCTGATGGTGGGCATAATATCTCAACCAAGTTCTATAACCAGCCAAATCCCCCCAGGCACTTCTGAATTATGGCCCTTGAATTGTCCAAAATTACTGTTTGCGCATTCTAAGTCAAAGAGTTTTCATCCGGTCTTTATCAAACTTGGTGAATATGTTGGTGGGCATAATATCTCGACCAACTTCTATAACCTGCCAAATCCCTCCAGGCACTCCTGAATTATGGCCCTTGAATTGTCCAAAAACGGAATTAGCGGTATCTGCTCTCCAAGTCGAAAAATTTTCATCGGATCGTTACGCAACTTTGATGATCAGCATTTTGACAGGCGTATTTTGTGTCAGTTTGGCACTCTTGTTGAACGATATTTTCCAAGACAACTGGAGCTAGACCATTTAAAATTTTAAAAGTTTCTAACGCCATTGTTCACATGCGTCTAATGTGTATACTGTACTGTACTGTACTACACTACACTACACTACACTACACTACACTACACTACACTACACTACACTACACACCACCACCACACCATATTATTCTATAATACTATACTATACTATACGATACGATACCACACCACACCACACCACACCACACCACTATATACCATACCATACCATAAAACATACCATACCATTCCAGAAGTATAAACAAATGACAAAAAATGGGATAATTGGCTGTTGAGTGGTTAAGTGGGGGGGGGGAGTGGGCAGGGATAGTGGGTAGATGGATGTCGGATCATGGATGTATGGGCTGGATTGTGTAAACCTTCAAAAAAAAACTACAAGAATAAATTGTCATTTATTAATTTCTTAACTTGGATCAAGAAACTTTTCTTCATGTGTGTGTGTTGGGGGGTGTCATAAACTCCTGAATCACTCCCCAGTTTAAATGAAGCCCAATTTAAAATGTGCTTAAAATGTCTGACTACTCGAATAGTTGAGTGTGCAGTTGTTTCCAACTGGCTCTTGTTACATATTTAAACAAATTTGATTTCAAAGCTGCATTTCGAGGGCATATGTCAATTTCAAGTGACAGCTCTTGTTTTTTCTTGGGGGAGCCTTTGCAAATTGATACCAGAATATGCATTAAACAATTTTGGCAGGGTCATACAAACAGTATTCTATTTTCTGCCTTTCTCAGTGTGCATAATTTAGTGGTCATGTTTTGATTCACTGCTTCTGTTTGATTTCCTGGGAATGCTAAAAGAAAGTTCTTACAGATTCCCACATACATTCCAAGAAGCAGATAAATCATGTCCAGATTTTGTGTGAAGAATTGTTTCTTTTTGTCAGGGAGTACCATGTCTGATGCATCATGTGGGAGTAATGTGTTATTATTTTCTGGGCTGAAGGTTATAAAGCTGAGATTGGAAACCAGTCTCAAATCTCAAGCATCTGATTGGCTGAAATGGCGACCAGTCGCCATTTCAGCCAATCAGATGCTTGAGTTTGAGACTGGTTTCTATGCTCAGTTTTATAACCTTGGGCACTGATAACAGCCATTAACCCTTTACTCCATATATTTGCATTTTATCACATGTTTGACCAGTGTAAAAACAGATCAGTCAGCACAAGTTTTCCGTCTGATCAGGATCTGCCTTTTTGGTTTTTATGCCCTCGAAGGGAGGCATGTAGTAGTTGAACCGTCTGTC
>JAZAYU010001366.1:0-54830 GCA_038501625.1 Corbicula japonica
TTGATGTTCAGTGCAAAATACCAAAAATGTTGTTCTGAAATAAGATAGCATCGAAATCAAATTAAACCTTCAGACTTGCACAAAACTCTTACTTTCACAATCAAATGAAGTTATTTCTAACCATTTATCCAAATTATACATGTACTTACTAATTCAGCTTATAATGCAGATGCAGGTGACATTATAATTTAATTAGATAAGTTGACAGTGTAGTCCTTTGTCAATACAACACTCTAAATGTGTGAAGGCAGCAATAAATCAAAGATAACAAAAGTGTGTAAAAAGGCTAAACCTGTACTAATCTGTATGTCTTGAGAATAGTTTTGTTGTAAGTTCTTGAGGTGTCACTTTAGAACTTCACACTTTCAGATTGATACTTTGTATAATAAACTTTTTGGAAGATGATCCATTTGTACATATACTGACAGTTGACTTTTTTTTGTCAGTTCACTTGTGAATAAAATAATGCTTAATTTAATGCATTACTTTTTGAAATAATGCTAATTTAATGCATTACTTTCTCAAAATATAGTAATGCTAATTTAATTTAATGCACAAATTTGGCAAATAATGCTAATTTAATGCATTACTTTTAAAAATAATTCGCCCCATGTCTGGCTTGCATTTGAGGAAACTTAGAGGTGGTGGTCACTGAAAGGTATATTTGGATCAAAAGTGTGGCTTTGATTTAATTCTGGTTAGGAAAAAATGACTTTATGATAAATTAGATTAGCCTTTTAGACACAAAAACTGTGTTTTTCCCCTTTTAAAAGTCTTTCTTAATATTTCAGTAAGTCTCAGATTTGTTAGATATGTTTTTGATGCCTAATGTTGAACAGTGTAGAGTGGCTGTATATTAAAACTGGTAATAGAATAAAGGCAGAATGAGAAAAAATGAATTTTTTGGGTGACTTTTGTTCGGTATGAGTTTGATTTCAGTTGCGAAGCAGTAAATTGTTTCGCGAACAAATAATTTTAAGTCGGTTCCTGGAAGTTGCGATAAGTTTGACCATAAAATGCCACCGGGTATGTTAAATAGATCTCTGACTGTGTAAAGGATTTCAGTTACTGATTTGCTACTATGATTGGAGTATACAATAGTTTTAACTTTTGTTTTTAACAGAGAATAGCAGTATTTCTCTGTAGAAGTGGTTAACTGGTTTTCTTTTGGAAGTCTGGTCCCAGAAAACCATGGATTCTATGACAGAACTAAATCTGGCATATATGTTTATTTGAAATTGTTTAACATTGGGTCTTAAACATTGTCTGCTTGACACTTTTGTTTTCAAAACTGTAGCACCAGCTTGAGTTTTTTTTTTAATAATTATAGCAGAAATATGTTTATTATATTTATACCTAAAAAATTGTAAGTTATAGCAAATTAGACTAATTTAGAGAACATGAGTTGTCTCCCTTTCAACAAAGAAAATTAAACAGAAAAAGCATTTGATGAAATATGCTTTATTATACAATCTGAGCAACTGAATTACATAATAATTTAATCATTTCATGCATATTGACTATTTTTAAAGCATTTGGATCTGATAATTCTTTATTTCATGGGATTTTGATATAGGATTACCTATGAGGAGTGACATCCTAGAGGCATTTCAGGGCAAAAACAAACCCCTGGGTAAATAGAAGTGTCCAGTCAAGGTGTATTGTTTATTTTCATGCAAAAAAACACAAATTTATATGACAACTGGAAGAATTTAGTAAAAAGGCTCATGAAATGAATGATTTCCACTCCAAATGCATCAAAATGTCATTTTCTTATGGATTTTCACCATCTTTTGGTTTCCACAAAAGTCATGGCTGTGTATTTTAAGTGCAGAATGATATTAAATAGACTGTGTTTCCATACATAAATATGTTTATAGCTGCTTTTAATGTTAAATTCAGGAATTTCATCTGGCAGGTAGTGAAAATTTATTGAAATAATAGCCAGAAAATGTCTTTTTTTGTATTTTTACATGGGGTGGGGATACAAAATGACTATGTATAGAAGCATTTAAGGCCAAGCCAAAAAATTACTTGTTTAAAATATCATGCCTGTTGGTAAGTCTTCAGTGGACAAGTTTTATAACATCAACTGGAATATTCTATTTTTCCTGATTTTTTTTGTTATGAATGTTTATAATCTGTTTATAGTGTTTTTAGTGTGGCTGAACTGTCACCAACTGCTTACACTTGAAGAAGGGCTGTGAGTTCAGATTTTGACAAAAACAAACAAAATCATTGATTTTAGTTTTTAGAATTATTTATTTCTTCATTTTATACAATGTTTGAATATTACTAAAAAAATATGTGAGGCTTAAGATCAGTGTACACTAAATAAAAGCTGCTTCCCGGTTGGTTAAAAAAAAGTTAGGGGAAACCCGTAAGACTCTATAGAAACATTAGCTGATTGGCCAATATTGCTAAAGAAAAAATAAAACTCCTTCTAAAAAACAGAAATTGTGTATTTCTGCAGCTGTTGGAACTAAAAATCATTATCCAAAACAGTTTTGATAAGAAAAAAATTACTTTTAAAATAATGCCTATAAACAGGTTGGCCACAAGTAAATTTAGTCAATAGGCAAGGGTGGTAGTCTTCAAAGTGAATTTTGGAGGTGGAAACCTACGGCCATGGTGGTATTTCATTTATGTTTTTATGTAGATTTATATTCAAACTTCATCAGAAGACCATGCCTGATATTGTCTAAGAATAAATAAATCAAGGAGACTCCCAAGACTCTATATAGAACATATAGGGAAACGCAATAGTGTACGCTGACCTATACAACGAACTCAGAGTCATATTACAAGATGCATGTTTACGTTATCCCAATAGGGTTGCCGATTGCAATTTGACGCAACTTAACCCGGTCACTGATTTATTGCCAAACATATGTTTGGAATGCCTACTTTACTGAGATATGTTAAACCTTCGAGTTGCACAAATGCTGCACAATGTTTGCCATATCATGTCGTTCAGTGCACTGTTAACACCTTCTAGTTGCTGGTTAATAAAGAATAAGCTGCACTTCTTTTTTTTCTTTATCATAAATGGTGCATATTTACTCGATCATGCTTAATAATTATCTCAAGTTTTATCATGAATTATTTGATGAGCAAAAGGCTTAGTTGATTAAAAGGCTGGAGAGGAAATTTTAAAATAGATACAGAAAGCAAGTGTGACGTAATCCAGCAGCCAATCAGAGGCATCTAGTTTTTGGTTTACAACAGTCGTTTATTTTCTGATAACGACGGAGAAATAGTCTAACGTCCTAATGGCATCTCAGTGGGGTCATACACCGAACGACTACGCAGCCGCTTGAAATGCCGTCGTGTTGCCATTGGAAGTGGGAGATGTTGTCAAGGTGATGTCAAGAAGTCAATATGACGTCAGCGTATACGGAACACCAAATGAGGTTTATACACCTTTCACTGGTGTCCAGTTGGGCTCACTTGCCATGCGTAAGATTATAGTCGTTTCCTGTAACTGGGCACATAACTTTATTTTCCCTTTGTTTCACCTCGTTGCTATTTGTTTACAATCCTTGTATCAGTGCTTGCATAATGTTTCTCGAATAACTCATAACCGTCATTATCTTTTTTCAACGTTTTATTTTGCTCTGCAGATTGTTTAAACCTTTCAAAAACGACAATATTGCATATTCTGTTCAATTCTTCCTGGTTCTGCACAATAACCCTTACGAAATTTACTTTTCATTTCAACCGGCTTGTTATTGATGCTAACAGCAGTACAATTTGCAACTTGCGTTTCAGATTCTGAAGGTGCTAAGCTGTCTGCGTTTTCTGTGAGCCTGAGACAACACCAAGACGTGCCGGCAGGGACTTCCGTTTTATACGACACTTTCCTCACTGACGTAAACAATGCCTATAACGTAACAACTGGCGCATATACAGTGCCCACTCCTGGCTTATATATCTTTCACTTTTTCAGGCGACAATGCTTTCATATGTTTCCTTCTCTCTTGAATCTTTCTTAAACTTTTATAACAATCAGATGTTTTCACCAAACGTGTTGTAGAAAGAACGACCAATCGATACCGGGACAGACGTCGTAACTGACACAATGAAATAAGCACAAGTACATACAAGTAAGTCTAGAAAATTCGATTTGTTTTTGTTACTTAGAATGAAAAGTCATGTATACGTTTGCCTAACTTACTCTTTGACGAATGGCGACTTGTACTTGTAATTACAGCACTGGTATATATGCTAGCGCACTGGAAGTTTCGATAGATAAAACGGAAACTTTAAAAGCCCCGATTACGACAAATATCAAAATATTGTAGGCTCGGTTGGATTGATAAAAGCAATTAATTAATGTACGGGGAGACTCTTTCAGCCGCTTCACGGTACAAACAACACTACTCTGATAAAAAAAATAAAAAAAACGAAACTTTGACAGTCACCGAACATGACACATATCAAAATAGTGCCCTGTTCATGAATGAAAATTTATATTACTGTCCACGCCGCCTAGCCTTTGGTTTAAGGCAATCCAATATTTACACAAATATATATTTCGTGCTGAACAGCCTTCAAAGAGCATAATTTAAAATAGTACTCGCTGAATGTAAAGGGGAATTTTTTTACAGCCGCCAAATGACAAAAACAACGATATTATGATATTAAAAAGATGAATACAAAATACAAAAAAATAAAGCCAACAAACACGTCAAATGTAAACATATTGACTGACCCTGTCCATGAGCAGAAATGAAAATGCATGTAACTGTCCACACAGCAAAGCCTCGGGTCGAGCGCAACTAAATATTTACGCACATATCAATTTCATGTCGTCAAATGGCGTAATTGATAACATGACTGATTGAATGTTAGTATAAATTAAGTTTAATTTAAAGTCTTTATTTGAAAAATAAAACATTTATTTCCAGTCTAGCTAGACAAAACCAGGCATTATTGCTAGACATAACCGGTTTGTTTGCTCAATATACGGACTGACAGATCAGGATTGGGCCGACGCCGGAAACACTGTTATATTGCAGCCTAAAGCCGGCGACGAAATTACTATTAAGGCAAATAGTGCAAACAGCCTCTATGGAACCGCTGATCAGATTTATTCTACTTTTTCTGGCCCTCAGTTAGCAACCGACGACGGTCTTAACACTAATGGTAAGTTTCTATTAAATCTTTAGCAAACTAAATACATTTGATTTATCTCCTTAAATTCAAAGAAACAACTTTGGTTATAGGTTATAGTACTATACATTTAGTGAGTAACGAAGATTACGCCAATAATAATTTGAATCTAGTAACATTTCAACATAAAATATTTAATGATATATTAAATAATTTTCTGAAAAAAATAAAGAAACAAACATAAAATCAACATACGGCTCGAAGCCTATGGCCGTCTTACAGAAGAAAGCGCAGCAACACAAAGTTGAATCATCAACTTACTTGTGTACTTGTCATGGTTTATCAATGAAAACAATCTTATTCCGATTTTGTTTTAGAGGAAACTGTGATAGCATTTTCTGTGGGACTGTCCCATCATGCCACTGTATCGGATAGTAACAAAGTAATTTTCGACAGGATTTTTATCGATCTTCACCGTGCTTATAATCAGGTAAAATGGGGACTTTATAGCGCCGGTGTCCGGTCTGTACGAATTCAACTTCCATGCTCTTGGGAAGCACGACGGTGCAATATGGTAACATTTATTTTCTCTCATTATGCAATATGTTGCTCTAAAATAAAATCTTTTGTCTTAGTATAATCATTTTCAGCTTTCAGTGAGTTGCTTTCTCACAATCCGCTCGTACAGTTAGCTATAAAATAGGTTTCTACTGTTCAAACATGCGTTTAGGTGAACAGACAAACGATTGAAAACATGCAATAGCTGAATCTCTGATAATTTCGTTTCCATGGATTTTTGCAAATCAATTTGCAATTAAAATGCGCATTCCTGTATAGTTTACATACATACAATGATAAGTAATGTTGAGATCTGTCGATGTATTTTCTATTATTCTTTATTTAGTAATTACTGTCATTTTGTAAGATGTTATCCGTGGACCATTATCCACAATGAGTATCAAACCTTTAATGCATAGCTTAGACAGGCAATTTTACTTTTGGCGACAGTTTGTGCAATGTATAACGAAAATGAGTAATTAAATAAATTTGTTTATCTTAGGATTGCACTTCAAGGAAACCGAGTGTCAGTCGTTTTTACACCTTATTTTTAAATTGAGCGTATTGTTTACCTACGTTGACTCTCTATACAGCCACACGCCAAACCATTACGGTACCGCCGGGAACGCCGCCGTCGTAGAACTCGATGTCGGCGACGTCGTCTTTGTCAAAGCACACAGCGACCAAGATTTGTACGGAGCAAACAATGAAATATATTGTACATTCAGTGGATATCTTTTGTACATCAAGGGACAAAAACCTATTCTTGGAAAATAAAAGATTTCGTGTTGAACGTCTATATCAGTTAAATATTTATATTTATACGTCTGGTCATAGAATTTTACTTATTCGCAGATATGACCAATCTTTTTAATAACCTCTTAAATACAAAAGAAGTAAAATACTTTTAAGTTCTTCTTCAAATCTGTGATGTCTCTTAAAAGATGAAAATGGAACTTTAAAAGCCATCGAACAGGACAAATATGAAAATATTGCAGGCTCGGTTTGATTGAGCCTGTTCATGGGCAGAAATTGAAATGCATATCACTGACCACGCCGCCTAGCCCGGGTCGAGCGTTACTCAATATTTACACAAATAAAAGGTACATGTTTGACCATTACCAAACAATGGTGTGCATATGGCGGTGAACATGGAACCTTCAATGCGGTATTTTCATTTTAATATCATTCCATGTTCAGCGGAGTATGTTCCACAGATAAAAGAATCGGTTTGCCCTAAACGAGAAAACAATGGGCGAAACTAAATAGAATAGAATACAGACAGGGGATCTGAGATTATAAATCATGCATATCACATACAACCCAAAAGGCAAAATTTAAAAAAGCAGGAAGTATATCCTTGGGGGTGATTGAACAATATCCAAATCTATATTAGTTGGGATAATGAAACAAGCCATCTTAAAAACTGGTCGAAATATTAAAACAAAAGTAATTTTAAAAGTACTATTAACATAGTACATATATATCGCGCTTAACAACCTTCAAAGGACGTAACTGATAACAGCACTGATTGAATGTACGGGGAGACCTGTTAAAGACGCCACTCGGCACAAATAAACGTTACTATGATAAATTAAATAGATGAAAATGGAACTTTGAAAGCCAACGAGCACGACAAATATGAAAATATTTGTATTATGTTTGTATTACTGGAAAGGAAATGTTAATAGTCAGAGAGACAGGCAATTGTAATTATGTAAAAAATCATTTGTACTAGCTGTTGGCAGTTAGTGGTCAGTAAGTTTCCGGACGGTCTTCTTTAAACTGCTTAGTTAAAAATCATTTATAATTAGCTTTTTAAGCGAGAAATTATTGAGTTAAAATACTTCAGGCAATAACAGGATGATGATACTGAATGACTAGTTACAAATTTGTATGATAGATATATGCATTTCTTATTGTTTCGTAAATGATTTACTAATTTGGATATGCTCTTGATTAACTAAGTGAGTAAATACAATGCAGTTTCCTGATTCAGCGCCTTATAAGGTCTATCATAGGAGAACTACACTGCAACATACAATTATAATGTCCCATACTATGACTTTATCACACAGTCATATTTTATGACGGTCATAAAATTGTGTGATGTTTTTAATGGCACTTTCATTTAATAGTCAAAGTCTACGTTCTTACTAAGTATTGTTCGAAATATTGTTGTGTTTGTCATTCATTACACGACGTCACTGGTGACCGTTTATTTTATTTGGTCAACTTTTGTTTTCAACATAATCCCTGAAATAAAACAACAATGTACCAGTTGTATGCATATTTCAATTCAATTCAATTGCAGGTATCACCATGTTCAGTGCGACTATTTCAATCTGAGTACTTTCATTAAAGTAGAAGAAACAATATTCGGACGTTACAGGCGGTTATATGGGGTGAAAAAAATGAAACTCGATAATGCTTTATGATGCACTACCAAGTACTTCCTGTGCATCAAGGATAAAACTGTGTAACTTTATTTTCGTGTAGCTTCCTAGATTCTAAACTCTTTGAAGGCAGTCCGACAAAAATATTTGAAGGCAACTGACAGCCAATGTGAGAGCCATATTTGATGTCACCAGCTTTAAGACTTATATTGACAAGTTAAGGTTGTGGTCAATTGTGTTTAAAACATTATAAAGATCGGTTTAGTATTTGGCTGAAATCAGTTGGTAAAAAGACGAGTGATAATAATAAAAATAATAAGAAGATACCAAGCACATACTAAAACAAAAGAAAAACCGTTTGCATGAGAACTCTGAAATTCAATATACCAAATACAATATACCAAAGCAACTTATACCTGAAATAAGTATAAGGTGGTCTACAATGTTTAGTTCCAATTCGTCAAAATAATGTTAGGGTTTTCAAGAAATTCAAGGAAAACTTTTTCTTTTGTTTTAGTATGTGCTTGGAAATTAGAACATGAATAAGACTAAATTGAGCTTGCAAACATTAACTACATCCTTAGCTTAATACATATCTTTACTAAAATCTAAGTGGCAATAAGTATTTCCCCCAAAATTCATTTTTGAAATTTTAGCCAGTTTTCGCCATTTGCAATGTTTGCGACCTCTTAAGTTTGCTGAAGCCCTTATAATAAAACTGCACTTGTAGCCTTATGGCTACAATATGTTCTATAGCACATTGCTGTTTATTTAAACTTTTTGAATTTATTATTGTATCGATACAAATATAAGGAAACACAATTAAAAGACAGTTTTTATGAATAAGATTTTATTTTTATTTCTTATCTCACGGTAGTCTCAAGTGCAGAAACCCAAAATATGAAACTTTAGTATTGCATTTTCATAAAAGTATTGTTATTCTATCAATCACCTATATTTGATTTTTGAAAACACAATTTAAGAAATCTTAAGACCGTTTTTTCTTAACTCACTGTTCCAAAATTACGTGCGATTTAAAGGTAGTACATTGTACCGACCCTGACACATAAAAGTATACTATCTTTAGTAACGATTGGGATTTTTGATCGCTATATTTATCTTGAAAGTTGGAATACCAATGCTGAATTGTCCAAACAGTTTAATAAATTAACGACTACCCGAGCGATCGGTGGGAGAATAATATGGTCTAAACGCGTTAATTTGAGTTTTCGATCACTCTTACTCAATTAAATTGATAAAATGGCGGATAAATATTATCGCCTCGTAACGTTTTTGGTGAATATTTGTCCAAAACCGATGCGAGAACTGTTTGTAGACCTGGCGAGGTCGGCACTGACAGGAAAATTCTATACAACACTGGACGCCTACCTTGCACAACGTAAACCAGACGTGATGAAGTTAATGCACAAGAAACTGATGAGACAAGATCAATATGACCTGATTTATCCATCCAACGGTCAGGCTGATGTAGAGACATGGGATATAACACTTCTTTCACTTTTGCTTCAAAACCTGTTTCAAAACAAGATATCAACAGTTATACCGAATATTACGTCAATACGTGGGATACGGAATGACTTACAGCATATATCAGGGACTGCGAAAGTCACAGACGCTGATTTCACGTCGATCTGGTCAAAACTGGAAATAGCAACACTCGGAATAGCAAACTACACTAAAGGTAGTTTGTACGAAGATGAAATAAGAAAGGAAATCGAGAAAACAAAGAATAGTGTTATAACGTGTATTGGAGACGTATTGAGACTGTGGTATAGCTCTCATATTGTGGAGCTCAAAGATGAAATGGAGAAACTTAAACAAAAGATTGATGAAATACAGGCAACTACAACAAAAACAAAAATGATCGTAAACACAGCATCAAGAAAACGTAAAAGACAAGACGGTACATGCTATAAGTGGTTCAACACTACTCCACCTGTGGAACAGATGCGTTGTAAGTTTTAAATTTCATTCATTTTTATTGTTTCCATATATTTTTGGTATCATATTTTATTCCAACATGATAGAAGACTGTTCAGATTAGGCTTACATTGAAAGGTAAAAAGGGAAGATAACGACAATTGAATGCAACCCTTCAATTTTTACAAAGGATTTGAAATCGAAACCGAAAGTTGAAAATAAAATTCCGAATCTCTTAAGCTTTGTATGACCGTAATAAATCTTTTCGTCCCATATTATCAATATTTCAATAAACTTGAGTAACATTCGGACGCCTGTTAGTTACCTTAAAACCAACAAGATATAAACAAATTTATAGGCATTTGTGGTTATGTTATTAAGTTTATTGATAGAACACAATAAACTTATAATAATTTCCTCTTTATGAACAACTCACTTTAAAGACTAGTTATTTGTGTATTTTCTGAATCCGATTCGTTTAATTGTAGCTGCCTTTGATCTTACACTAAGGAGACATATTCCTGATTACCAATGCCAGTCCACCAATGAGATGGATCGAATACTAACAGAACTCCACACGAACCACTTTGCTCTTGTGTCAGGATTTGGACAGAGTCTCTACCTGCAAACAACTCTATCCGCCATCAAAAAGGACTATGACATAGACAGATGTGTCCAGGTGTCCAGTGCATCGGATTGGGTTCACGTTGACTCAGATGAAGTATCGCTGGCTTTATTCATTCACCCATTCGGCAAGGATGAACTAAGTCAAGAAAAATCAAGAGAAATGATAAAATTACTTGATGACGTAAAGCAATCAACACAGGAGGAAGAAGATGGTGACGTCATTGACGTAGTCATTGTGACCGACCAGATTGTATTTAATGCATTTACTGCGAAATACAGCCACGACTTGTTGGAACATCCAATCAGATTGTTCCAAGAAACAACAGAGAGCTCACCAGCTGTTATTGATTCGGGTAATTGCACTTTCGTTATTTTGTTCAAATCAGATTTCTGTGTTACAGTAGCTTAATATCCTGATCAGCATAACGAGCATTTATTTAGATGATAATTAATAAACTTCTGTTCATAATAGTATACCTGGTAGGAATAGAGTCAATTAATATGTATTTTACGATTACTTTGAGAAAACCTTTAGTTAGATTTATGATTAATCCAGTTTCATAAAATTTAATGTAATTTACTTAACTGCAACTAAACGGCATCATTTAATATAGTTATTTTTATTACAACTTAATTATGTGTTTCTCTAAGTATCATGCAAAGGGGAAGTATTTAAAATTAGGACCAACACATTATTTTCCATTAAACGCTTAGCACTCAAATGTTCAAATATGATAAAGTTTGATTAATTTTTTCAAAAGTAGAAATAAAGAATGTTCATGCAAAAACAACATTTTTTGTTACTGAATCTAAATGATATACATACCTTATTTGCAACAATGAACAAAACAATACACAGAAAACATAACGGTTTATGCTCTTCAAACCATGCGATAATATTTTATTATAACATCGTGTTCTTGCTGATTTTACTGCATGTGCTCTGGTCTCGGTAAGATTATTCAGTACCCGCCCTTTGGCTTTGCAATGCTATTAGCTTCTTATGATTTATATGTTTGTGTGCTTTGCGTGCAACATTGTTGAGCCGATGGGTGGGTTGGAGTTATTCCACCAAGACAACTTGTACTTTTTTGTGATACGAGAACCTTCTGGGGCAAGTGTGAGGTTGGTGCACCCTAGAATCTGGTTTAAACCCCCAGTGGCAATTTGTTTTGCCACCTACCGTTCCAAGGCGGTATCCCCCAAAGGTTCTCTTCTTCGTTAATTGTTTGTGGCTTCCTATTTGAATTGACATACTTATATAAAACATGCTCTCTCTCTCTCTCTCTCTTCCTCTCTTCTTTTTCGCTGCGTGGGGAGGCTGTGTTTTTTTAGTGTGGCGATTCCTGATATGCATATATTACTTTTTTATCAAAAACAACTCTCTGATGAAATGATTATATAATAGCATCTTCATAAAACACTCAACTGTTATTGAAATTAATTAAACGTAACTATTTCGATTTCAAGTATTTTAATGGTGTATGTATGCATGTAATTGATAAAATTGATTAATTACAAATTACAGCAATAACTTAAATTAAAAAAATTAAATTAATTACAGTCCATCACGATTACATATTTGAATAACCTCATCCCTCCAACCTAGTGTGAAATTAACACTGTATTGAAATAACCAGCATTTCAAACAGAGAAAAGCTGTGACTTCTACGTGGAACTCAAACCGTTTGTTGTTAAAATGGAGAGTTTTTCTGGCAAGGCTGCGAAATTTGACTTTCTGTCGTCATCTGCACCTTTGCCCATTTTACTGGATTTTTAACATATCAGCTGTTTCCATGATAGGTTATTGTACATATGGTATTAAGGTATTTAATTCGAATTGATAATGATGGGGTTTCGTGGTACAATGTTAGAAAATTTAGAAATATTGAAAGCTAAATGATCTTAGCATAATGAATAACTATTAGAGAGGTTGAGATTCAAGACGTGTACGTGTACGGGTACGTGTAGTAGATATTTCTGTGTTTTACGTCATCAATACATGTGTAGATAAAATTTACTACAAGTCATTTTACACGTTATCTCCGTGTACAGAATGTTCTACACGTACGCCAAGTACTTGTAGATTGCTGCTTATTTATCTGTTAAAATATCAGGAAATGACTTTGGCCATAGTTAGTATATATCTTTGTTCCTTAGTTGCTGTATAAAGATTCAACGAAATCAACGTCGGTTATTTCCGAAAAGTAAAAGTTTAGCTGTCCCTAATTTTGATCTTATATCAATTTCCTGTTCAATATAAGATAAATTTATGACATATATCTATTGGTTTCGATAAAAATGTATCACATAAACACAATAAAATAGAAAAAGAATCATGCTTAAGAGTTCTTATTATCCTTGGCGAGAAGTGAGTTTTACTTGACATGCCGTTTGAGATGTAAGACGGGTACGCCTAAGTGTACGTGTAGCGAAAATCATTTGGGTACTACTTCAGCAAGGTATGCGTTTCTTTAATACAGTACAAGTCATTATACAAGTTATCAACGTAAAAGGTACCTTCTACACGGAATTGAAAAACGTGTAATATTTACTGCCTTGTAGATCATGACTGCAATACAATGAAGAGTCACCTCCCCTGAATATTGTGATAGTTATAATTTTTGACAACACTATTTTAATCACTAAATTTCATATACACCATCCACTTTTGTATTGTAAATTCGATACTTGTTAATTGTATTTATCTAGCTGTGTAAGATAATCTTTTAAAAATATTATATAGTCATTAATGAAAATTTATATTTATGAATACATTTCCTGTTACTAATATTGAATAATGAAAATTCGTTTTTTCTGTATTCATGTAAATCTGTATAATTGTGAATACACTGTGAGTGTCAAACTTGGCTGATACGAAACTTTGCGTTACCAAAAAAAGAATTTGCGAAGTAAAATGTGTATTTGATATTTTCTCGTTAAATAATTTAATCAAAAAATAATATTTTAATATTCTTGCCTGTCACGTGACTGTGAATGTATCGATAACGTACTATATTTTGAGAACTAAAATAGAAGAAAATCGAAAAGCATGAAATCTCACTTTGGAAAATTACAAGTACACGCACTTTTACAGGTCGCTTTTCTCAAACGCTTTTCATAAAAACAGTGTCGAGTACGTGAACTTGTAGCTTACACGTACCCGTACACGTACACGTCTTAAATCTCAACCTCTCTATTGTTTTCTTAGCAGCTGACGGCAATCACTGCTGAACAACAAGTGCAAAGGAAGCTATGAATTTATGCTACATGTGATTTCTTTATTGCAGAGATAATGAACATCGACGAACCTGACAACGATCCATACTACAAAAACTTACTAGGTATTTTCTTGTCTTTCTGAATATTTTATTTATTTTATAGTAATTTGCCATATGATAAAATCAGTAATTCGTTAATGAGTCAAAACTTCGAGACTCAAATCAAGTCAATAATAGTATGGCTTATATGGCTAGACCGAATACTTGTAAGCTTTTGAGCTTATATGATGCGTCGGTAATACTTAAAGTGTTAATCTAAAATAATGCCCTTTGATATTTTCGGTATATGTAAATGCTCAAATGTAAAGTTCTGTTGACATCATCAAGTGTATCTTATCTGAACCATTTCATAATTTGTTTTAACATTTAACTAGATAAAATGAGGAAAGAAAAATAAATTTCAAAAACATATATTGTAGTAATTATACGTTTATTATACAGTTCAGTCTATTGCCGTCTACCGTGAACACAATATGAAGTACACAAATGAAAATACCATTCAAAGTGCCGAGACAATGTTTCGCAGCAAGAAGGTGCTAATCATCTGTGGTCCTAGAGGCTGTGGGAAAACCACTCTAGCTCTTCATCTCCTAAAGCATTACCAAGAAGGCCACTACTTAATCATAACAGAGCCAGCAGATATTGCTCATGTGAGATTTGGGGTCACGTGCGTGGTTCTAATAGAAGATTTATGTGGCAAGTATAACTATGACAAGCACGTAGCCTTCCAATGGTTTCGGAAGTTCGACGTCATAAACTCTCTCGTGAAGCAGGGTAAGCTTAATGTTGTTATCACGTGTGATAAAGACAAGCTAAAGGTACTGAAGAAGGACACCGCTGGGCATCCTTTGCTGGAAAACGTGCTGAAACTGCGTTCCATAGGAGCTGTTATAATCAAGCAGGAACCTGGATCTGGTGCAGGTATTGTTTATTTTGTTACTTTTTATTACATGTAACGATATATTCTTAATCAAAAAGGTCTCGTGCATTATGAAGAAACCCATATTTGCAATGATACCTGATGAAAAAGCAGACACGCTTTAGAAACTAGACTGTGCTCTCAGGACACTGTTGCCCACATTGCTGGAACAACATTTGTAAGATAACAATGGGTCATAACTCAGAAAAAATACGATCATCAACACATCCTGTGCATGTTTGAATAAAATCCGCCTGATAGCTAATAAGGAGTTGATCCTCTAGATTTAGGGGACGAACGGAAGGATAGACGGATGGACGTACGTAAGTGCGGGCGGACTCTATACGCCGCCCAATTCGAGGGGGCGTAAAATATTATTAAATCCATAAAAAGATTTGTGTTTTATCAATACTTGACAGTTTTCAATGTACCAATTAGGTTAGATATTTTAATTTATCGATCTAACAATAATGTAATGCAAAATGTTTACTTTAATTTACTATAACTACTTGTATGAATTTCTGTTATGATTACATTGTATCACAGAATTGTTTTCTCAACCAGCACATTTTCGTTCACAATAAAGACTATCATGTTCTGTATTTGGCGACACCATAAATTTTGCCTGCACACGAGTTTCTTGTGCAGAAACGCTAAACGTGGCTTTGCAGTGGGTAAGAACCTTCTAACCGAATACTTTTATAGTGTTCAAACTTTATGATATTATATTATATATTATGTCATAATATATTAAGCAAGATTTACTATCGGGATGATTGTATACATTACACATTTTAAAAATACATAATCATTTTCTATTTCAGGATGCATAGTCGCTGCAGGAAGCTCCAGTCTTACCAGGTAAATGCTAAATAAATCATCTTTATGGTCTTACTTAAAATATTTAAAATATTAGTTTTACAACTTCGGAATAACCACTGTAACGGTGAAAAGTTTGTTCAACAAGAAAGGACTTCAAACACCGGGCCCCCGCTTACAGTGAGTGTATTCTCCCGACTGTGCTATCTATGCCCCTTACACATTTCTTTCCAACTGCGACTAAAACTACCACCACCAGCCACACATTCGTCCTGGAACTCCAGATGGAATTTAACATCAATAATTGCGAGTGTCTTAGGACTTGCAAGCAATGCTGCGGCGCGCCACGTGTCACAGACTGAACCAGACCGGGACTCGAACCGGTACCCCTTGCTTACGGGACTAGTGCTTTTCTAACCGAAATATCCGGGCTGCTTTTAAAATTTCTTCTCAAAAAGTGGCTAAATTCTTACCGCGACAATCCCATTTACTCATAATACAACTATTTTAAACAATTTATCTATGAAATGATATTGAATGATATGAAATAAATACAGTCTTACAACCTTACAACAATGAATGTGTTACAACTATTTTTACAGCCTTGTAAAAATTTGTCAACATTTCAATTGTTATTCATATCAATAATGTACATTGTTGGACTGTCGGTGAACATTTTTTGTTATGTGATACCGCGATGCAAAAACGGCTTTCTTGATGCCTTTCTAAAACCATCAAAGAATAAACCACAAATCGATAAACGTAAAGCTGACATCTGCTAAATTCAAAATGTACATGTAAATTCCTTTACCACCTGAACAGAATATCCAATAAGTTTTTGTTGCCTCCTTTGGAAACGGAACATCGTTCACACATAAAGATCTTTAAGGAATGTTATTTTAAGTGCTACTGTACTTTAAAGCTTTTTATTCAGTCTAGGTAAATATATTGCTCGTGAGTTCCATATGTTTTCATAAGAACAATCCTCTAGACAACAACCTGGTGTAAAGGTTCGAGGTTTTCCTAGCGAAAATAAGTGGCATTTATTGATCAAATAATAATTAAATGTTGACATGCTTGTCTAATTAAGATTAAATTATAAACTTTACTTAAGACGGGACGACAAATTTACCCCAAAAAGGCCTTTTCTTATCTTTTTAACATCATCACTGTCAAATTGAAAAAATATTTATGTTTACGAATGAATTGTCTCGACTGCATATCAGTGCATCTAACCGTATGCTGATGTTGTTTTTTTATTACTGTTTAATTCCATTTCGCGTTTTTACGTTTGCCATTGTATATTTCTCTGTTCAATGGTGTTGGCGTCTCCGTGTGCTGTCCGAAATTAACGATGAGTATCTCTTATATGCCCAATGATCGTCCAGCCTGCTGGTGTACAGGTCTTTTTTCGCTGGCGTACCTAACTCCATAGCAAACTTTCCAGAAATGTTGAGTGTATCCGGTAGCGACGGATAATTCGACTTGATCTTCACCAAGATAAACATCTTAACCCCATGACATTCCCATGTATATGGCATACCGAGCAGCTGTAAAGGGCCAATCCGGCCCTTCATTTCATCTGATATTGAGTGGACATGGTCGATTGTCCTAAATAACCTCTTTAAGTTTTCCCCGTCCATGTTTTTGAGACAGCGTCCAAGGCCGGCTGATTAGAAGAAATATTGTGTTGACATATCAGCGAAGCTGCAAACGCACATAGACGACATGCATGCAATGGGTTGCAGAGTTCATAGCATATTGCCTTTTTTATTCCGCCTCTTTTTCTGCAAAGCGTTTATTATTGAGCATTTACAAATTAATTCGGCAGCGCGTCTGTGCCCGGTGCGCTAGTCAGATTTAATTTTTTAATGGCTCATTTAACCTGTTCTTGATTTTACTTTGGAAAACAAATGTAAAGAAGCCCCGGGGAGTCTAGTACATGTTTTCCAGCGGTTTGTTAACATATCCCCGACGGAAACTGGACTAATATGCCAGAAATCGTGGTTTGGCGTTAAAATCACGCTGTTCTCTTGGACTATTCTTTGTCTCAAACATGAATACATTCGGACTTTATTCTTTGTCCAAACATGAATATATTCGGACTTTATTCTTTGTTTTAAAATGAATTCATTCGGACTTTATTATATGTCTCAACATGAATTCATTCAGACTTTATTCTATGTCTCAACATAAATTCATTCGAACTTTATTATATGTCTCAACATGAATCATTCGGACTTTATTCTATGTCTCAACATTAATTCATTCAGTCTTTATTCTATGTCTCAACATAAATTCATTCGGACTTTATTATATATGTCTCAACACGAATTCATTCGGACTTTTTCTATGTCTCAACATGAATTTGTTCGGACTTTATTCTATGTCTCAACATTAATTCATTCTGACGGTATGAAATGTCTCAGCATGAATTCATTCGGACTTTATTTTATATCTCAACATGAATTCATTCAGACATTATTATATGTCTCAACATGAATTCATTCAGACTTTATTATATGTCTCAACATAAATTCATTCGGACTTTATTATGTGTCTCAACATGAATTCATTCGGACTTTTTCTACGTCTCAACATGAATGTATTCGGACATAATTCTATGTCTCAACATGAATTCATTCTGACTGTATTATATGTCTCAGCATGAATTCACTCGGACTTTATTCTATGTCTCAACATGAATTCATTCAGACTTTATTATATGCCTCAACATGAATTCATTCTGACTGTATTATATGTCTCAACATGAATTTATTCGGACTTTATTCTATGTCTCAACATAAATTCATTCGGACTTTATTATATAACTCAACATGAATTCATTCAGACTTAATTCTATTAGTGTGCTCTAAGGCAGCGTTGAAATATATATTAATATTATCAAATCTATAGTTCTTCGTAATTATGTAACTTTGGGTCAGTAACTTTTACGAATTTATTAGGTATCAAACCATTGCAAAAACAGCACTAGCACACGAATTTCAAAATTACCCATTACTTACCAAGGAATAACGCATAAGTGTACATTTCTTTCTCCGGAAATAAATCTCTAATTTAATATTTAATATTTTGAAAGTTTGGAAAATGTCAGATAAAGCGTTTTAAGACAAAAAGTTCGTCAAACGGTGTATCGAGCGGTTAAAATTTTGCAGTTATTTGAAGGCAATTCCTAGGCGATTATAGTCTGTTTTATTTGTAAATATTCGTATGACAACATCATTTTTATCGGATTAACGCAACATAGCTTTGATATGTAAAGAACGTGTACTTGTAAACGTTGACACTCACTAACTTTTACATTACATATTATTCTAAAATAAAAAAAGCAAGTTGCCGAATATAAAAATGCCTGCAAGCATATTTGCAATTAGACAATAAATGTTTATGTTGTTAATGACATAAGTAAATTATTTTCAGAACACAGGGTGCCTTGCGATTCAAGCAAGCCTCAGCTGTGAAATCCGTTGTTGTACAAGATGCAGATAATCTACACAATAGAGACCGTATAAAGAGCATCTGTCAGAATACTGATGGCGCGGTCTTTGTATTATATAAAAGTTGGTGGGATGAAAAGAAAAATATCATCCATTATGACGTAAATCTTCATGAATTACGAAGATACCCGGATGAAGAAGATGACCAAGATAATGAATACGACTTCGATTATGATAAGGACATTTGTTGTACAGAAACAGGAAAGTTGGTGGTTTTAAAAAAGGATAAAATTCGAGTATTTAAGGTCGAGAATAAACTGCAGCTTCAGAACACAGTGACTTGTAATGATGGTGTTAGTGTATTCTCCAGTGGAGATAAAATAGCCGTGTTAAGTGGTCGGTATTCTTATACTTCATCTCTATGTTTATATGATTCTCATCTTAGATTAAAACGTAAATACACTTATCCTGATACTTTCTGTGAATATGGCACAACTATGGATCAGGATAATCATTTATTCACATGTACTGCTAGTTGGATTACAAGCACACATGTTAACCGGAAGCAAATGAAGTACCACAGGGTTGAGGATGATTATCACCCACAGTGTATGTGTCGTTGTGAGGAGGACAGTGTGCTGGTGCTAGGGCTTCAGACTGAGAAGGAGCGTCAGGAGGATGGAAGCATGAGTGTACGGATTATATGGAGGATCCTTCAGCTGAACAAGGACCTGGACATACTGTCTGACGTCAAATGTGACATTCCAAACTTATATCTTTGTAAAACTTCAATGGTCTATGACAGAGAACGCCAAAGGATTCTTGTAACGCAAAACACACAAATTCAAGAAGTACATTTAAGATAAGAAAACAAAAAAGAATTTTCAGCATTACAGATGTACTTTTTGCATATAACGGTTTCTTTATATACTGTGTGTATAACAAGTTCGGTGTTAAGAAGAGAAAAAAACAATCTTTCCACCTACATGTAAATATACTTAAACAGCTTTATTTTTGATTGTTTTATTTACATGGTATATACCTTTGCTTATAATATAAAAAAATGTTAGAAATATTTTGGTTGAGATGAAAGTTTTTACCTAGTGCAAAGAAGAGAAATAAAAATGTTCTCAACTACATGAACAATTACTTCACAGCTTTATTATTGATTTTTTTTTACTTAAATGGAATATACGTTGACTTATAATGTTGTAACATTGTTAGAAATCTTTGGTTGAGATGGTTTTAACTAACTGTACATATACCTCAACATCTAACAATAAAATGAAATGAAACGTAATCCAACTTGTTGCTGTGTGTTTCATTAATAATAATAATTATTATTTCTGTTATTATTATTATTATTATTATTATTATTATTACGGAATCGCCTCTACGAATCGTGTCGATTCCGATTGCGGTATTGCGCATGAGCAAAAAGGAGTACCTTGAAACTTTGAAACCGTGTCGCAAAATAAGGCTTCTGATTGGACCATGTGACTTTCATCCGTGTGCAATAGTCTTTTAAAAACTGAAAAGCCGCCATTTTGTTTCTCGATTCACATTTTCAGAAGTTCTTCTTCCATATGTTAGATAAAAATTAAGATTAAACTCGCCAAAAAAATTAAGGTAAATACGTTTCTACATTGATTAAAACCTAATATTGTCACAGAGTAAGGGTCTAACAGTAGACTCCACAGTAGCGATGTGCATTACGGTAGTTGTTTGAATTTTGGTTAATTAATTAAAATACAGAGTGATAAAGTGACAATTACATCGTTTTCCCCAACATTCTAAACATTGGAAATTTACGACGCTTTATTTATTTTTTTACTGCAATCATCAACAAGAACAGTAAGTTTAACACTGCAGTTTAGATAGTAATATCGATTGCTTTCGTTTTAATTTGGTGTGGGAAAGCGATTAGGTATTGCGTTGAATTAACTCTGGATATTGTAGACTGGACAGAAATGGTCAAATGAAATCTGAACAGCTAATCGCATTGGAAGATGTGTATTCATGATCAGGACTCGATCCCAAGGTTCGCAGATATAGCATAAAGCTACTCTGCTAAAATAACTTGAAATTTGAGGTATGGTAAAGCTGTGTTTACCGAATGCTATCTGAATAATGCTTCATTTACAACAAATAAAAATTTTTAGAGCTAAAGATTAAGCTCTAAAAATTTTATTTGTTGTAAATAAAGCATTATTTTCATAAAAAATGAGGCTGTTGTTGTTGTTGTTACTTCCCAGTTTTATGTCCCTCTCGCCTCTGAACGAGGACATTATGGTGTGGACATACCAGCTTCCCATGGTGGAGGAAGACCCCAGGTGCCCCTCCGGGCAATTTTCAGGCCCGAGCAGGCACCTGGGTAGAACCACCGACGTTCCGCAAGCTAGCTGGTTAGCTTCCTCACATGAAAGATCTTGACCCTGGTAGGTCTCGAACTCACAGCGGTGAAGGGCAAGTGATTGTCAGTCGGAAACCTTAACCACTCGGCCACGGACGCCCCTAAAAAACTGTTCGGTGCCGGGTTTCGAACCCGGGGCTGCCGGGTGAGAGACCACTATTCTAACCACTAAACTACGGAAGCTCTGTTTAATGTAGAATGATTAAAATAAGAAGCACGGCGAAGCCGTGTTTACCACTTATTATTTGTTTCAGATTTTAGGAATAATTGTTCTGCAGAGGTGTAGAAATTTTCTTTGACCCTCTAGTCCTGCAGGTCAAGTGAATGAGAAAGTGCAATCGCCCTTACAGAAAGTACACCCGCCCTTACATTTTAAATAAAATAGTCTTTCTGTAAAGCTGTGTTTACCAGATGCTATCTGAATAATGCTTCATTTACAACAAATAAAAATTATTAGAGCTACATTTCATAAAAAAAATGAGGCATAGTGTAGAATGATTAAAATAGGAAGCACGGCGAAGCCGTGTTTACCACTAATTATTTATTTCAGATTTTAGGAATAATTGCTCTAACAGAGGTGTAGAAATTTTCTTTGACCCATTCGCCCTGCAGGTCGAGTGAATGAGTAAGTGCACTCGCCCTTACAGAAAGAACACTCGCCCTTACCTTTTAAATAAAATACTCTTTCTGTTGCAATTTTTGTTTTTCTTTTCGTTCTATCTCTTTCTTTCTGTCTCGCTCGCTCTCTCACTTTTCATCATCACCCGTATCTTGTGTAAAGAAACGTTATCTTCATTTGTTTCTACATAATTTTTGACATACAGAGAGAAAATATGTGCACTTGCAGCCTCGTTCTGATTTGGGAAACCCAATGAGGATAAAAATAAATCGCTGCTGTTATCTTTACATCAGAAACGTTCCGAATACACCGGAAATCGACCGAAATTCCGGAAATCGAATTGTATTTTGTAAACAAAGTGAAAATATTTTATTTTTTGAAGAAAACACATGTGCTTTGCTGAAAAATTTACTCGCCCAACCGGTCGAGTGTTTCGGCCGCTTCGCTCGACCCATCGGATCATTTACTCGCCATGGCGAGCGGTCGAGTGGAATTCTACACCTCTGCTCTGTCAAACAAGTAACTGTTACAAGTGCAAATGTGTTGCATGGTGAAGCCAAGTTGACCATTAATTAATTGGTATAAATTTGAAAATTTATTTATTTTATTTAGTTTTCACAGTCCAATAGTTTGTGTTGAGATTTTGTATACATGCCTGGGTCCAGATGTTCGAGTGTAATGATCGCTACAGACTTCCCGAAAGTTGTAAAAAAGTGTCAGACATGAGGTCAGACAAGATGTGAAAATCTGTCTGACCGAAACAATTTCTGTCTGACTGAAACATTTAACACATTAAATAAGCAAAACACAGTATTAAGGGTGTTTGTTTTTTTTTTCAGTGGTACAAATTGTCATTATGACGAATACGTAAAATATTTCATTTGGATATCCTCACTCATTTCCCTCGGAACAGTCTCGAATCAAAATAGCGAGTAAAATTGTAATTAAGCGAGTAAAACTGGAATATGCAGATCAAATTTTTGCCGGACATTCGGTCCTACAACATTGGAAATCACATCAGACCAGTCCACATTTTACCAGACAGGTCCGACGGTCCGGCGACTTTAAGGAAGTCTGTCACTAAGAAAATAATTTAAGTCATCGGAAGGTATATGCATGCATTGGGCAAATAATATCGTTTATAAAATTTGTTTTTTTGTAATTTGTATTTCAGTTTGAAGAATACATATGAAAGATGCGTGACAAATCTGGTTCAAAGAGCATGAAACTGGAATAGGAGAAAAATTAGACTACTGGAGAGGTATTTTTTTTAATTTACCCTCAATAAACAGTACAAACACTCAAACAGCACAGAATTTGCCCTTCCTTTACATGACTATGCAGGGCTGGACAAACCCACTAGCCCGACGCCTTGGACAAGCTGAAAATTGTATCGGACAATCTCAAAATATCTGATTGCTTCTCCGTGGGCTAGCTCAATTTTTTAGTGTAGACTAGTTGAAACGTTAATTTGATATGCGCCATTCTCTTCTAGCACCATATGCATATCATTTTACAACAGCAATAAGTTTATTACAAAATAACATGTTTTGAGATCTATTTTAACATTATCAAGCCCTCATGTTACGCTTCCTCTTGAATTTCCTGATTCTTTCTTTACTGTTAATACTGACCAATCAGAATTTGCTTATTTGCGCACAAGTGGGACTAGCTGAAATGTTTACCCAGCTAGTTCTGGACTAGTTACAAAAAAAAACAAAATTTGTCCTGCCCTGATTGCAGATTAATTTCAACAATTACTTGCAACAGGAACCATTTGGCAACTGTAACAATTTAAAAGCGGGCACGGCGAAGCCGTGTTTTCCAATGAAAGAATTAGCAATGAATAACTGAATACTCACACTTTAAGTTTGAATTGTTTGCACAACAAAGCTGTGTTTTAACCCTTTCCTTCAAAGTTACACCATTATTGTGTGCGCGAACAGTTTACATCCATATCGGCCGACATATCTGTGCCATCTGATCAGGATCTTAACTGTTCGCTTTTTTATTCATTAGGTTATTTCTCAGGAAAATGTGATCTGTGCATATCCTCATCAGATGGCACGGATGTGCCGGCTGCTCTGGATTTACACTGGTTACACACACCTTAAATGGTACGTATAGAGGAAATGGTTTTAAGATACAAATTAAAGCAAACGTTTGACATAACAAATGCAAAAGACATCTGTGTTTTCCAAAGAGACAAATTTTAACCAGAAGTTGCTTCTGTAACAATTTTTAATTTGAGACACAGCGAAGCCGTGTTTCCCAAAAAGGGAAATTGCTGCAAGAACTAAAGAATAATATTTATTTCAGTTTTTAATTTTCTAATACATAGTGAAGCTGTGTACCCAAATAGATTAATAATTATTGCATTCGTGCCGTCTGATCAAGATCTAACCTGGTCGCTTTTTTATTCATTATGTAATTTCTGACCATTATGCAACCTGTGCAGATCCTGATCAGACAGCACAGATGAGCCGGTTGATCTGGATCTACACTGGTCACACATGCGTAAAAAGGAGTGGTCACCTCTGGTTCTAATATAAAACCTACCCGCTTATCTGGAAATTAATGAGAAAATGTTTAAAAGTTTGAAGTTAGTCCGAAATATAGAAATCAGTTATTGTTGCAAAGAAATTTTATAACCAAGCACAACACTGAAATAAATATAAAGTATCCACTGGTTACTGAGATAAAGTCATCATGTGCACACATCGAGTTTTCATACATTTTTTAATAATTATTTCATAAATTATTTTTATTTGGGGGTTGTTTTCTTACAAAATTCACCCGATATACTAACAAGAGCTGTCAGAGGAGACAGCATGCTCGACTATTCGAATCATTTGAAACAAATGCAATTTGAAGATTAAAACAATAACAACTATGGCCAAATATTGGTGTGAAATCAGGAAAAATATTAACAAGTGAATGGTAAGGGAGAAATTCATTTCAAATAACAGAAATAATTCCTTAATGTACCATAAATATTAAACTGAATAGGGGAATAACTATGAAATATTTCTGAATTTGTTAGAAAACATGTTAGTAATTTTTTATGAGAGACATTTACTTTTAGTCAAATATCAATCACTTCAGTAATGTTAAAGAAAAGAACTGAAATGAAAATATAATGGACGTTTGAAGTTGATACCTTAAGTATTTTGTGCAAAGTTATCGATGAGGTGCACTTAAGTGAAAATATAAGTGAAACTAGAAATGTGTCCATAGGACACAGATGCCCCTGCTATGCATCATTTTCAGACACTCAAGTGAAATGATGGGAATAATAGCATTTCAACGACAGTGATGTTGGAGGAATTATAAGAATATGCATAAACTTGAAGATAAGTAAATTATTTGTATTTGTGGCACTGTTGTCTTCACATTACGGAAATGTCTGCGAAGAAGTTGGTGGTAATGCAATGCAATGTCATAGCGAACATTTGTGCCAAGTTATTTTGAAATTCCTTCATTCATAAAAGAGTTATAGCCTGAACAAGTAAATTCAATTTAAGTAACTGTGACCTTGACCTTGGACTTACAGGCATGGTTAATGTACGCAACACACCGCCTTGTCATGGTGAACATTTGTGCCAAGTTGTTTTGAAAACCCTCCATTCAAAACAAAGTTATAGCCCTTACAATAAAATTCTATTTTTAGTAACAGTGACCTTGACCTTCGACCTACAGGCATGGGCATGGTACGCGAGACACCGCCCTGTCATGGTGAACAATTGTGTCAAGTTATTTTGAAATCCCTCCATTTATAACAAAGTTACAGCCTGGACAAGAAAATGCTATTTTTAGTAACAGTGACCTTGACCTTGGATCTACAGGCATGGGTATTGTGTGGACACCGCCTTGTCATGGTGAACATTTGTGCCAAGTTATTTTGAAATCCCTCCATTCATAACAAAGTAACAGCCTGGACAAGAAAATTCTATTTTTAGTAACAGTGACCTTGACCTTCGACTTACAGGCATGGGCTTGTACTTGACACACCATCTTGATATGGTAAACAATTATACCAAGTTATTTAAAAATCCAATAAGAAATAACTAAGTTAGAGCGGACAAGATTTTGCAAGAAAATTCTATTTTTAGTAACAGTGACCTTGACCTTGGACCTACAGGCATGGGTATTGAACGCGACACACCGCATTGTCATGGTGAACATTTGTGCCAAGTTATTTTGAAATCCCTCCATTCAAAACGAAGTTAAGGGCCAAGTGTATATTTTGCTTAACACTAAATGTAAGTGAAAAAGGGGCATAATTTGAAAAATATTGGAAGCAGGGTTATGGGTCTTGTTGGTTATGATGTAGATTTTGGTGGTGAAAATATATTTCAAGTTTCAAGGCAATATCTCAAGTAGTTTTAAAGTTATGGGCAAAATGCATATTTTGCTTAACACCAAATATAAGAAAAAAGGGGCATAACTTGAAATATATTGACAGCAGAGTTATGGGTCTTGTTGGTAATGATGTAGAATTTGATGGTGAATATATATTCCAAATTTCAAGTTGATATCTCAAGTAGTTTATAAGTTATGGACCAAAGTGCATATTTTCCTTAACGCAAAATTTAAGTGAAAAAGGGGCATAACTTGAAAAATATTTGTAGCAGACTTATGGGTCTTGTTGGTAATGATGTAGAATTTGATGGTGAATATATATTCCAAGTTTCAAGTTGATATCATAAGTAGTTTTCAAGTTATGGACCAAAGTGCATATTTTGTTTAACGGACGCCGACGCCGACGCCGACACCGGGGCAAGTAGGATATCTCCCCTATTCTTCGAATAGTCGAGCTAAAAATCACATCAATAATGAACTTTCAGTTACTTTAAAAACTGAACGTTATATTTGGATTTTTTTTCTAATTTAGTATTTGTATTTGTACACATGAATTGTTGATGTCGGTAGCTACTATCCAACAATACAAAATGCCTTTAAAGTCCATTTAATTAGTTATTGATTGTCCAAAACTCAAACTTCTTTTGCTGATGCGAAGTAAAGTTGAAGAGCGCTGCAATCATAGTTATTACATATTTCCCCTTAAAATATATTATGGGTTG
The DNA here is from genome assembly GCA_038501625.1 of Corbicula japonica. Classification (NCBI taxonomy): domain Eukaryota; kingdom Metazoa; phylum Mollusca; class Bivalvia; order Venerida; family Cyrenidae; genus Corbicula; species Corbicula japonica. Next base: position 27,231 of record JAZAYU010001366.1, read on the forward strand.
GATTGTTACAAGTATATAAAGAAAAGTTTTGATTTGAGACAGCCCAGCTGTCGTAGTACATACACTAAATGCTGCACCTGTTTTATGAATTTAATTAATTTCATAAAATATACATACACATTCTTATTTTTGCAATATAAATAAATTAAGTAAATAACTGTAAAGTTTTCAATATTTGAAACAATTTAAGATGGGATATGCGGTACAGTATATATACTCAGAAAAAAACAGAACCCTGAAACTTGGCAACTTTGAATAACTATGAGATACATTATACAAAATCTACAATTTTTACCCTCCTTGAAAAAACACAAACAACTAAATCATTGTTTGAAGCATCAGACATATCAAGATTTACAGAAAAAAAATCAAAATTTGAATTTTCATTTCCATTACAATTTCGCAGCTTGTCAGCCGGATTCTGGATAATCACAAAATATGCCGTGCAAGGTTTTGTTTTTGTAAAGCATACATAATTATTCAGTATCATTAACGAAGAGATGATGACGGTAAGCTGATCGATTAAGCACACTCGTCTGGTTTTGGCATTTATGGTATGAACTATGAAGTATATTTTAAAACAAGATAGGTGTTCAGTTGAACAATTGTGTCGCCCTCGGGTGCAATTTCGGAAGAAAAATGCAAGTACAAAAAGGCGCATAACTCCATCTTGACCAAACAACTTGTCATCGTCACAAGTGTGTTGTCTTGAGCAATATAATAAGAAAGTTTCATGAAGAAATATTGAGAAATCGCAAAGTTATGGCCAACGTTATGTTATCATGTAAAAATCCAAGTACAAAAAGGGGCGTAACTCCATCAAATGCGACGTTGAACTAAAGAATTCAGCATCATCATGAGCGTGTTGTCATAAGCAATATAATTTGAAAGTTTCATTTAGAGATATTGAGAAATGGCAAAGTTATAGCCAACGTTATGTTTTCGTGCCAAAATCTAAGTACAAAAAGGGACCTAACTCCATCAAATATGACCTTGACCTAAAGAATTTGGCATCATCACGAGCGTGTTGTCATAAGCAATATAATTTGAAAGTTTCATGAAGAAATATTAAGAAATGGCAAAGTTATAGCCAATGTTAAGTTTTCGTGACGGACGGACAGACGGACGGACGGACGGACGGACGGACAAAGCGATCCCTTTGTATCGCATTTTCTTTGAAAGGGCGACACAAAAAGCAATTCCACACGCTCCCCGTTTCTTTTTCTACTGTAATCAGTCACAAGAAGAACGCTTCTACCTAACCGAAACATTCTCTGGTTCGTCTTAGAATGCCAAAGTAGCATACACAGCACAAAAATGTCTTATAAGACCTACTTGTATTTGGCGAGTCAAGCTGAACTCCGGAGAAAGTCGTGTAAATTTGTCCATCTGCGCCATACAAAGCAATATCGTACGAAGGTCTTGTCACAACTTTTACTACATCGTTCACTTGTAACTCTAGCACAAATGCATTTTCTGCTGCCGCATAGTCCTCGGGTGTGTGTCCCCATAGGGAGGCAACTAAGGTACCATTGTGCATTACTTCCAAAAACAACTTGGCGTCTTTCTTTGTTAACGCATATACTTGGAATTTATAAAGACCGGCCTCGTGGCAAGTGAACGTGCCGTGACTGATATCAGCGCCGTGATTGTAGAGCGTCTTGAAAATACAACATATCCGGTATATATAAATTAGATGCCATTTACTTGAATATTCCAAAAGTGCTATTAACATACATAAGTATCGTGTTCAACGACCTTAAAAGGAGGTAAATTTGTACAGCACTAATTGATTGTACGGGGAGGCTTTTTACAGCCGCTCCACAACACAAACAACGCTACTGTGATAATGATTGTAATAGAAAATGAAACTTTGAAAGCCACTGAACACGACAAATATGAAAGTATTTGCAGGTTTGATTGATGACTAATCAAATGCTGGTGAAAACAAACTGTGAAATTTGGACTATTGTAAGACTTTTAAACACTGCGTTCGACAGTAAAGCATAACAGATAATTACTAAAATTCATTCGAAACATCACATAGTTTAATTCTTTGAATATGAACCACTTAGGTATTTCAACAGTAAACTGTTTTTTTTTCTAAGAACGCGATACAAAGCTCTTAGATAAAATTATCCTAAATGAATACGATGGAGCAAATTTAAAAGTTTAGCAGACCTCTTAGCATGCCTGAACAAATATAAAGGTTTTTATAAAGGCTCCAATCTATGGATATAAAGACTTTTAGTGTTAAATATTAAAAAAATAAAGAGTAAATAAAGGCTTTTTTGTCGGAATTCTTGTTGAAAACACGTCGTATTTATGTAATTACGAATACTAAAACAAGTTAATTTATATTTGGAAACCCGTACCCTAAAACCTAACAGAAAAAGACACATGTCTGGTATCCCATTCCATTTGAACTACACATTTTGATCCACAAGCAGTATCCTAATACAAGACTTACAAGGGGGGAGAAATTCAGAAGTGCAACTATTATTTGCTTCAAACTGCCGGGCACGTCAAGCAGTCTGAGCAAAAATATAGGTTTTTTTTTAATTTCAGGCGTTTAGCCATTTTAAAGTGTTTTTTTTTCTGAAGAATCAAAAGTTTCAAAGGTTTGATCTGAAATTAAAGGGTTTTAAAGGTTTCACTAGGAGGAGTGGTTTAGTCTGATTTATATGAAAAACTATATATCATAAAGACTATAATTACCAAAGCATACGATACTTCTATCTGATTCGGAGAAGAATCGATTTTAAAGTGTACGTCGTGACCAACAGTAAATGCTACAGGAAACTGTGCTAAGGCTATATTAAACAAACAAAATACGTAACAGTTGAAGCGATTAAATAAATTTAAATAAATTAACAAACATTATGTGCGAACTCAATTTATAAATCAGGAAATTAAACCGAATCTGTAACTAACAAATACTCAATTTTTATCGATGAATTTATAAATCAGGAAACTATGCCCGGGTTGTAACGAGCAAATATAATGGGTGCACAAGTAATAGATTGCAGCTCTTAGGGGCCTTTTTCTACATAAATATATAATATACTCAAAATGACGAAGGTGAGGGTGACTGTCAGAGAAAATAACTAAAAAGTCGCTTTTTTGTTTGGCGGTAAGTCATGTATTTGCAAAAGTATATACCGCTATTTTTTGTTTTCGTTTTTAATTTAAGTCACAAACTAAAAAATCGAGTTACATTGTTCTTAATAGGCCTCACTAGATGTGCCGTATCAGGATTGATCGATATTTTATTTAAAAAATATAAATAAATAAAGCAGATTAAATGCAAAATTGTGTTTGTATGGTTCATAAGCATAGATTATTTTAGATTATTCTCAGTTTCTTGTGTTCCTGAAATGAGCGCTTGTTCTAATGTAATAAACGGGATTGTTTTGCATTATAAAAAATTAACTTTTCCTTGTTAACTCCAAATGTGATTATCGATTTTCACAAGAACATTTTTGGGGGTCCGTAGGCTTTAAATTTTAAAGAAATTAGATAGATAGATAGATACCTTTATTTCCTCCACGTGGGAGAGCATAACATATTTACTCCGCGACGGAGCAATGTGAAAAGGGTCTATTAATTAAATAAATCTAACTAAATAATATATAAATCTGAACTAAATATAAATGAACACTAATTTTAAAGGGAAATGGAAATGCGAACGTGCTATTATAAACATATAGGTCATGGATTTAATGAATATAAAATCTTAGTCATGAAATTTAGCCTGTGCTATAAGAGAATATTCATCATTACAGGCATATTGCCTAGAACTGAAATCATCATGGCATAAGAACTGTTACCAAGTTAAAAAATTATTAAGATAGAACTTTGCTCATAACGTTTATTGCAATATCTAAAGCAACGTTAATACAATCATTCATATTATCCCTTACACGCTTTTCTACATTTATAAATTAATTATAAGTAAAAAAAAAATAAAAATACCTGAATGAAGAATAAATGCTAAAACAACAAGGAACTGCATTATCATTGCTTTTGAAAGCGCAAGCGTCAGTGTTAATTAAAACTTATCCGCAGCGAATGCAGATTTATACGATCACAAACGCGGACATAATTTATTATTTTGATTATTTTGATTGGTAGAATAAGTGGTCATGTTTCAAATGAGAAATAGATAATAATTGTTCCTGATTTATTAATAAGACACACACGGAAGGAAAAAAAGGTTACCTCTCAGACATACTGACCTACATATGCAGTTGTGTGCACTTATCAATATAAAAAAGGTGTTCCACAATTGCAAGCGATAGAGTAATAAGAACGCAAACATGCCGCTGGTTGGGTTATACACACACTTTGTAAGTGTTAGAAAGGGGAGTTATATTCAAAATAAACAAGCTCGTATCATGTATCATCAAACACACTATTGGCTTCTTCGTATTCATTTACTTTATTGATTAATATGTTGCATATATGGAGAAAAGATCACAGCTCAAAAGATAAACACAAGAGAATTTTACATGTTAAATAATTTTTATCAATTAACAATACTGTGGATGAAATTCACAAAACTAAATTCTGCAAAGCTGATAATATGTCAAACTACAATACACTTTTCAATGTATACACTATTTTCCTCTCGGTAGTTTGCATATTTGTAAGAACGAAATTGCAACTGTTTTACCTATCATATGACAGTAAAGTCTTTATTTTACACTGTTCGGTTATCGACTTCCATAATGCACGTGCATTTTGAAGACAGGGGTAGTTCTAAACCAAGGAAACTTAAATTCTGAGGAATATCTGCCACAAATCCTTTTTCCGGTTGTTTCACCACACCTTCAAGCAATTTAAATGTGGTTGTGGTCTGAACTTTCAAGGCGCATACGGAATGGGCTAGGATTTCCTAAAGTGTCGTTCAGAACTACATTATCTCCATGAAATGATGGTGGTCTTACGCGTTCTTGACTGATTTTGTGAATTTGTATTCTGTGGGTGCACGTATTCTAAATGATTGTGAGCAGTCAGTTGTCTGTTATTTTGAATATTTGTTACACTAATAAATCAGTTAGTATATATTGCATGTTTATTTCAAGTTTAAGAGGAAAATCTCAATTATCAAGCCAGCAATGCCCCGATACGAATGTGTATACTTAGAAAAGTTGTTAAGTGTATGTTGTTGAGATAACACTGACATGAATTCAAGCAAGAGTCATTTCGTCTCTGCTTTTGGTTTCAATGGAATCATTTCAAAGCCAGACATTAAAAATCAATGCCCGCCCAATAAAAGTGAAGCAAAATAGTACCATGAGGTTTTTGGGTGGTTTTAAGTTATAAGAAAGAATGCTATACAAATGTATTCACATAGCACAGATACAAACAAACCGGAAATACCTTTTGCATTAGAACACTGGTATTGCTGTTTGAAACGTCTAATAAAACAATACTGATACACTTGGTAACCATATGGTGAGGTCATCTGTCAAAATAAAGTCAGGTTATTAAATGATACAGCATTATGGCATCATTAGGCTTTCTCGAATTTCTTTTTAAAAAACTCAAAATTTGGTAAGAGTTACCGTTTTCTTCGATGACAGCCTGGCAGGGGCATAAAGTTGAACCCAAATAAAGACTATAGCGTTTGTGATATAGCCATGAAAGAGAATTACTGATTTGTACAAGCTTGACGACAGTTAAAGCACGAGAAAATGTGGCACATTTACACGGTGGTGGTCCTTCGTTCTAGGTGCACAACGCATGCACAAATACATAGTTGCATGGACCTGCGCAATTGTTTCCATAACGCTACACTGTTAAGGAACAACTTGCAGAATGCAGCAAATGTACTCGTATCTACACAGACAATAAGAAATAGATTGCATTATGCCAGTATGAATGCTATACGTCCTTCCAGTCGTGTTTCTTTGACAACTAACTATGTCAGAGAACGCCTACGTTGGGTCCGTGACCAATAGAGCTCTGCAATGGGATCCCTGTTTGTTAACTGATGAGTCTAGACTTTGCCTAGACTTCACAGATAGACTCGCCATAGTTTGGAGAACACCAAACGTTTGCACCTGCTTGCATCTTGAAACACGACCGATATGATTTAGGGCCTCAAGTGGTATGGGTAGGATAGGTATCAAAGGCAAAACGGAAATCTATATTTTAAAATCGGCACCTTGACGTCAGAAAGGTATTGTCGCGAGGTTCTTGAGGTACATGTAAGACCATATGTTGGTGCAGTTGGTACTGATATTTTTCTAATGACAATAATCACCCACACACTGCCGGCCTATAATACCTTGCACGTGAAACAATCGAGCTCTTGCGTAGTACATGTACTTCCAGATCCTCGGATCTTTCCTCGATTGAACATGTGTTGGACATGCTTCAGAAGCCCAATATATAAAAGTAAATAGGCCGGTGGCCAGGAACATGTTTGCTCCCCCCTTAGGGAATTTTGTAGACATGATTTTTCTGAAAGCCTGTTATGTCCCGGATATTTTGCAGTTTGTTTGCACTCTGGCGAGTGGGGCATAAGGGTGTTACGGAGGTTTTAATATGTTACCCCTAAATTCTTTTTAAAAAATACATGGATTTTAAACCTTTAATTCTGCTCTATTCCAGCTATGATTTCATAAAACTTATATTTTTGAATAAGGATGATGTATTCTCTTTTGATTGATGTAGTTTTCATTTCAAAATTTTTGCTCTAACCTAACATATTTAGTGTGTAACATACATAACCCAAAAAAGATGAAATTTAAGTCAGAAACTTACCTGTAGGATTTTTGTTTGTAAGCAAACTAAGGCAAAAATACATGTTTTTGAAAGCTGCGTGATCAAGCAATATGAAGCAGTGTGTTTTTCATAAAAATCACACTGGCAAAAGTAACAATTTTACCATAATCTAATATGTTACCCTATTGCTAATTTAATCATAATATTCATGTTTTTAGATGAACAAGCATAAAATATAGTGTTTAATTGAATAATTGTGCTTGATAACTTAAGTGTTCTTGAAACTTGCATGACTTCAAATTTTCAACATACATAACATATGTTACTCATTAAAATAAGGCTTATTTTCTTGGTTTTATTTGTTTTTAATGGTGTTAGCTGATATCTATTTGGAGACATTATTTATGTGTGCTCTTTGCAATGTCCTGATGTTTGTTAGCCCTGTGTAGATTTCTAATTACATTGACAGTCGTTTTTTAACTAATATTACTGATTGAATGAATTATTTTCTCTAACACTGATATTGTTGTACAAAGAACTGAACACATTTACAAAACTGTATCACAACTATGCAATCATTTTAGATTAAACTATAATATAATAATAGTAAGTAGTTTATAGTGTATACTTTGTTATGTTATGTGGTTAAAATGTAAAAGTATACAAATATTGCTTTGAAAAGTGTTACAAACAAAACTAATTAAAATTAATTATATGTTACCTAATTATGTGTTTTTAGAAAGATGACTTAGGATAAAGAAAACAAATTTCAAAATCGTGTTATAGTTTGTATCTAGATTACCGTAGAGTCATTCAATGTGTCAATGTGAATATGGACTTTCTATAAACTATATTTACTAAAAACAAAGTTGAAAGCACCAGTTCTGGTCTTTTAGAGCAATAATAGCTGATATTACTGTTAAATAAAACATGTGAAATAAGAAAAATAAATTGTCCTAAATGAAACATTATTTTTTTCCATTGTTCAAAGAAAGCTTAAGAATTTGTTAAGAATTCCTTAAGATCTTTGTAGACTGTTATTTTTCTTAAAGACAAATAATTGTTAAAGAGAAACATCCTAATTTGAAAGACAATCTGTGTTATGCAGGTGATGGTAAGCTAATAAACAAACTTATGTATAGTAATTCTCTAGGTAAAAATTCTTTTACTTGAGTTAAAAAATTGCTATATAATGCTCATGCTGTTTCAATGTTTTACAAATTCTACACTGAACCTTAGTATTTTAGATGAATAAAACTACTTTTAAAAACATTTCTAACATCAGATAACTTAATCAGCTGATAACTTAATCAGCTAATTTTTGTAAAGTTTAAATCAAGTAGCTTTTAAATTTGTTATAAATCAACTTTAACACAATATAATTTTATAAAAAAATATTTATCAAAATGTTAAGTAAGTGTTTGCAGTTTCTTTCTTTTCTTTTCTTTGTGCTTATTATTAAAGTAAAAATTGGTAACATATTATAATATGACAAAAGAAATAAAGAGAACAATTAAATGATAAAAAAACTGATAATTTTGTTTATTCTTTCTTTTCTACATTTTGTTAGAACAAATTAATGTTATCTGTCTCAATCCAGAGTATCTGGACTTGGCGACTGGATGCAACAACCCATAATCAGTGTAAACGTTAGCTGCACTACAATGTTATCACTTAGCCATATTGATAGGTTTATTGTTAATTTAAAACGATTTAAAAAAGGATGACCATCTACATCATACACATTTATTTCAAGACATATCGAGCAGTTCACAGATCATTAACGTCTAAAGTTTAACAATATTTAAATTAAAAATACATTACTGTTTAATATCAAAAGCATCAAAACCTAAATTTCCTTTTGTAACATAATTCTTATATATGACCTATTTTAATACAAGATACATAAAGTGCAGGTTGGTTGTTAACCTATATACTGGATTAAGATACTGGTTTATTAAAACAAAACTGGCACTGATTTGTTTACTGTTTTATCACAGTAACAGTCATATTACCTCATCTTACTTATGGTTATAACAGTGGCTGCGCATCAATTACAGGTAATTTTAATGGAGACGTGTATTGCTTGTCCTTGAATAAAATAAATAATAAAAAAATCAAATGATATCATGAATAAAACACATTTTTTACTCGTAATATTCTTGATAACACACTAATAGCTTATCAAACGCAAATAATTTAATAGCTTTTTATTACTAACTTGAATTTCATAATTTCTAAGTCACCTTTCTTTGAGAACAACTTATTAAATTTATCATTAGAATCACTATTTCTTATGTATAAAATTGTAACTTAAAACAGAAATTCATCTTAAAATGTCTCCTTGACTAACTAAGCGCAGGCTGATGTGTGTTGGTTCTTAAAATACATTATTGTCACAATTTATCATGAAAGAAGGTATGTAATTTATATCGCTATTGTGCAGTAACTAAAATTGGTTAATACGTTCTTTTTGGTAACATATTTAAATTATTTGATTTATGATTTGGTATTTATTTTTATTATGATATAAAGCTAACTAATAATTAAAAATCATGAAGATTTCAGAGTTTATTTCTTTATAATTTATTTTATTTATAGATAATTTCTTTGCTATCTTTGAGATGTTTTTTGTTTTGTTTTTTTGCCATTTTTCAGATATTTTGGTTTTTGGAATTTCCAAATATATGTATTTAATTACATACATTAAACAAGAAGTGTGTCTCAATGTGACTTTATTACATTTAAATACTGCATTCTTATTTATATTAATAAATTAAACAAATTAAACAGAAATTACTTGCTAATGCAAGTAAGAAATGTTTCATACAACTTTTTAAACTAGGTTTTGATGTTAAGTAACATGTCTTAATGACTATTTATAGACCTATACCTTAGGTTGCAGATGTTTTATTGCATTAAAAATTAATAAAAACAACATCTTCCTGGAGTAGAAAAAATAGGTATATTAAAGAACTTTTATAATTGCCAATTATTTCTTCATAGCATAAAATTTTCTCAATGATAACATATTCAAATACGCGTTACGGTAAAACGCCCCACTCGCCAGAAAGCAAACACATTTCAAAATGCGAAGAATGGCATAGGCTTTCAGAAAAACATACCCTTCTAAATTCCCCCAGGGGGGAAAGGGGGTCTAATGGCAGCTCAAGGTCTAATACATTTATGGCCTGTTTCCCATTTTCTTTTCTTTCGGTAACATATTTCAATATAGCGTTATGGGCTTATGTCCCAATGTATGTCACTATATTACATTTGTCCTGAATTCTCATTTATCGTACTATATTTTACGTATAAGCACAAATTACTTGCTACTGCACGTAAGAAATGTTTCATACATCTTATTTTACTAGGTTTTTATGTTAAGTAACATAACTTAATCACTATTTTAGAACAAACCTTAGGTTACCGATGTTTTATTGCATTAGCAATGTAGATAAGAGCTTCCTGGTGTAGAAAAAATAGGTTTATTTTAGAACTTTTATAATTGTCAAATATTTCATTCTTACACAAACTTTTTTCAAAGGTAACATATTCAAACAGGCGTTACGGAAAAACGCCCCACTCGCCAGAGTGCAAACAAATTGCAAAATGCGTAGAATGGTATAGGCTTTCAGAAAAACATACCCTTCAAAATTCCCTTAGGGGGGGGGGGGGGGGGAGGGGGGTCTATTGGCAGCTCAAGGTCTAGAAGTAAAACACCCTATGTCTGTCTGTCTGTCCGTCCCGGTCATTGATCATCAATGTTATCTCCTTCTATCCTTGCTTGCATTACTAGCATGAAGACCCATAAAATTAGAATCTATGCGCTCTTCCTTATGACGGAGACCTATTACATGCCTTCAATCAGATAGTCGTCCAAGCCTTATCGCAGACATGACTTGTAGGTCGCCATTTTAACAGGTAGTCAAAACTATTTACACTCTACTCACAGAGGACAAAAAATCTTGCGTGGTTCTCGTTTTTTGTGTTCCGCATTTGTCTTTAAATTGGATCAGGAAGAGTGTTATCTTATCATACTTATCAAAATTTATCATACCAATCAAAATAGGGGATATTTGAATTTCAGTTTAGGATTTCCGCCAAGAGACTATAAAATCGCATTCATTCCTGTTTATTTTCAAGTCAAAACACTGTGTCTACATTATCCCAAGCAAAAAGGAGATGTAATGATGATTCGCTTTTCTGTGTTATAGCACTGACGCTTACTTCAGGTACGATATTTTTTCTTTACTTGATGATTACTGAGTCTCTTATTTTAAACAATTCAGAGATTGTTACGTGGCTTTTCTTGATACGCCTAGTGCACGTTTCATCACAAGCTCTGGAAAAAATATCAGCCAGTGGGTAATTGCATCTTTTAATTGAAAGCTCACTTGGTTCCGTGGTTCAAGAGTGTTACCCGTCTGATTTCAACGTCCTTTAGTCGTTGGTCGGTCGTCCGTCCGTAAAAAAGGCTTAAAAGAATGATTCCACTTAATTCATTCTTAGACTATAATAAAATTTATTCTGAAGCATCCTGGCATTGCTTTGGCATACAGTTAAATATCAGATGGACCAGTTGAGACATCTAACTTCTTAAAAACACTATGCATTGTAATTCCTAATGTAGAACAGACCAAAGAATTGTACGAGGTGCGAAAGGAACAAAATACAGTAAAACTCTACTATTTAGACCACCATTGGGACTGGGAAAAAAGTTTTCTTAATAGTGGGGTGGTCTTTATATAGGGGTAGAAAAAAGTTCAAAAAACTGTAAAATGGAACATCGGAATAATATTACTTTTAGCGCAGTGGTCTTAATTTCGGGTGGTCTTGATGAGGGATTCCACTGAAGTCATATGAAATAATATTCATGTAATTTTATTCTTTTTCCAGCACAGGGCCAGTTTCCTGTGGCATTTACCGTTGGTCACGACAGACACTTTGAAACTGGATCAACCCCAAATCGGCTGGATGTACCGTACGCTCTGGTAATAGATACAACTTTATAAATTATTATAACACTTTTCAAGAAGCCAGCTAAATTCTCGCAAATACGTTAAATCTCGGAAAATCGATTTATCTGTTCTGCATAAAATTATTAAAGGTACCCTTTCACATATATAGGAACATAATATTAAGTGTTTTACAATATCTTATTTTATATTAAAAACTTAAAAAAGACCTGTAAACAAAGAAAATGTGATGTAATCTTCTTACACAGACAGCATAAGAGTAATTATATTTAAACTTAAAGTTGTTATATAGCGAATTTAAACATTGATTTTGAACGTGCGTAGATGGTGTTGTTTGCAACGTCATATACAGTACTAGGCTTGATAATTGTCAAATCAATGTATCATAAATATCTTGAACTTTCATTTGATACCAAATTCCACAGATTTCTATAAAATATTTTTAAAGGAACATTCCAGCTGAAAAGCGATTCTAAGATTTGATCCAGTGCAATATTAACATATTAAGTGTTTGTTTTTACAAGACGATGTCAAACCGTTTGCGAATCTCAACAATGGTGTGTTTACGTGCCAAGAGGACGGCCTTTATAAATTCCAAGCATATGCGTTGACAAAGACAAACGCCAACTTGTTTCTAGAAGTCTTGAAAAACAACGATGTGGTAGCCTCCCTTTGGGGACATACCCCCGGGGACTACGCGTCGGCAGGGAACGCGGTCGTACTACAATTATCCGCAGGAGATGTTGTGAAAGTGGTGACACGTGCATCACATGAGATGGCTTTATATGGTCAACAAGGACTTTTTCTGGAGTTCAACTGGATTCACCACAAGCATGTAAGTTCGTAACTAAACTAAAGAAATTAAACACTTAGTAGGAATTTGAACACGCGTTTGATTACTGTAAACAAAAGTTTACTTTTAAGTGATGTAAGGGGTTGAGAATCATGTGCATGCAAACTTGGTGCGAGCGCTGTTCACAAAAAGCTATCCGGCCCGCTTCATATCCCCCTTTCATCATTCAAAATCAAAGTGGAAATACCAGCAGAACTTCCCATTTAAAACGCCGTTACGGTATAAGTTGCAAAATTCAAATGCTCTAAAAGACTTTGAAGACTCGAACCCGGAACCACTCGCTTACAATGCGGGTTTTCTTTTTAATGAGCTGTACAGTTTCTCATCTTGCTGCCTAGATTCATACTGTGATAAAGGTTTTCCTTTATGTCCGAGAAGCGACGTTATTCTTTAGTCTGCAGGTAATCGATCTTGGAGGGCGTATTTTGACTCCTTATGATCTCTTGTTTGATATGGGAGGAATATCTGCGAATTCAGAACCTATACGTTAGATTAGATTTATTTAACTAAAACATAAAAGTTCCTTAAATTATTGACAGTTCCTAAGATTTATTATTATTTTGCACAGCTTCAGAATGTTTTTCTTGATAGAGTGATAATACCAATTTTTCACTACATAGCGAGGTTCTAAGTATTCTACAGTCGCACGTGCTTAACTGCATATTTGGGATTCTTCAGATCGTCGGGTAGGCTTTTCGGCATATTTGGACCATAGTATGCTTGCAGCACACGCTACGACACTGGTTTTAACTCCAACACATACTAATGTTAATCACGTGTACGACGGAAATGGAAAATCCAACTTCAATGCACCGGCTGACGGACTGTACATTTTCCACTTATTCATGTAGGTTACTTTATTATTCGGTCCTCGGTCGGCAATTTTCGGAATTTCCTCTTTCGGCCTCTGCGCAGTCTGGTCAGGGTATAGACAATATTGTTCGCTAATAAAATTCCTTGAAACACCCCCATAAACAATTAATGGACTGACTCAGATTAATAAATAACAGCGTGAGTCCATTACATCAATTAAGCTCTTAAATAGTTTCTTCTTACTTTTTGATAATTAAGAAAGGTTTTTGGCACCCATCGATTAAATGCACGGATCTATGATTACATGAGGTATACAATACCATTAAACACCAGTATCTGAGATCAAATGCCGTGAACTTGGATTGATATATATTCTTATACTAAAACTTTTGAAGTTTTTGTTATCATACTGCAGCCTCTTTCAGGAATCGAACCATTGACACCGGAACTTTGAAGCTTTGAAAACCTCAAGTAAGGTTAATTTGAAGCTTTGTACGATAGAGACATATACACAGATCTAGTTTAAGGATTTCACTGCAATAGTCTCTGTATACATGTAACAAGTCAAGTCAAGTCAAATTCCTTTTATTCACTCATGTCAAAAGACCAAATGAGGATAACACAATATTACAAAAGAGGCTCACAAGTATAATAAATAACTATTATGTTTTTCATAACCATAATTGAATAGAATTACTATACATATATGATATATAAGAAAAAGTAATTAGCGGTAACAAATATGATTTAATGCAATGTTACTGTTAACAGGTATGCTCACTGTGATTAAGCCCGATTACGGAGAGTCAAAAATCGGACATTCGAATAAAAAGTGAAATTCATCTCCTAATTGATTTTGGCATCGGTTACAGACTCGCAAATGTATAGGTATTTTTGACCAGCCACAGGTCTCCACCGGCAGCCGATGATTACGGGTTAGGAACTTTATCATGTAAAATAAGTATAATTTTGGAGTATTGCTTAAATAGCTTTCCATTCCGAAACTGTGTTTAAATATTCTATATGTGATACTTTTGTTAGAGTTTTCTACACACGCAAACCATTCATTAATGAATAAGTCTTTGAGCTTTTGCCGCACTGATTTTAGCAATTTAATATTTAGGCAATTTTGTGAATCCCAAATATTGGATAAACCAGTTTTAATAGAATTGTTTTAACAGCATGTATCCAAGGAAAACGGCGTTTTAGAATATAAGCGTTTAAGTTGCATAATAATTTATACAAATATTGATACATTATTACCGAGAGTTTACTTGTTTGGGTGTTATCAAATGTATAAATGCGAGACCAAAAAGATATTATTCGTTCCTCAATGTCAATTTGTAAAGGGTAACAACCGGTTTCGCCGTATACCATATTATTAGGTGTCGAGTTTTTCATTTTTAATATGTGTTTAAGAAAACGAAGTTGTATTCTCTCTCAAATATCTAAATTACCATACCTCCATATTTCTGCGCCAAAAAGAAGAATAGGTTTTACAGTTTTATTAAATAAATCAATTTTCATGTTTATTGGAAGATCGAGTCTATTCACGTTTCTAATTAGACTGTACATTGCCCTGGTTGCTTGAGATGCAATATGTTTTTTATGCATTAAGGAATGAACCACTTCTAGAGAAAACGACTCCAAGATATTTAAATTCATCGACTATTTCAATCATTTCATTTTTCATAGTGAATGTGTAACCATTTCGTAAAACTCCTTTAGAAAAATTAACTATTTTAGTTTTGGAAAAATTAATAATAAGTTTCCACTGTTCACAATAGTTCACGTACATGTTAAGTGCATTTTGGAAATCTTGCTCATTTTCTGACAAAATAACCGTGTCATCAGCATATACAAGAATATAGATTTTTAAAAAATTGTATTGTTCATTTAGATTTTGATCGTTTGCTATTGTGACACCTTGTAAGTTTACATCTTCTGCAAAGTAATTATGTAAGCCGTTTAAAAATATAAAAAATAATAGAGGAGATAAATTTGCTCCCTGTCGAACGCCAATGTTGCTAGTAAAAAAAATTGAGCATGTTGAGTTTATCCGAACACGCGACTTTATGTTTGTGTACATGTTTTTAATTATATTACGACATTTTCCATTGATATTTGTTTGTAAAAGCTTGGTCAAAAGACCCTCTCTCCAGACCGTGTCAAATGCTTGTTTAAGATCTACAAATGCACAAAACAGTTTCTTTTTCGAGTTATTTAAAATATTAATTAAACTATTTGGTACAAAAATCTAATAACAGATAAGAACGAAATGGGCGAACAGTCAGCAAGGATGTGCCAGGTGATCGTGATCTACATTGTTCGCACATGTGGCATCACATGAAAACTAAGCTTAATTTACCTCATGCAATTTTTTTCATAGCCTAGCAGAGAAGAATGCAGAACTTTGGCTAGAAATTCACCACAAGCATGGCTATGCCGTCTCCATCTACGGAAAGACAGACCAAGACTGGGCGAACGCCGGAAATACCGTGATATTACATCTAGTCTATGGTGACTTCGTGTACATCAGAACTAGGGGTAACCGTGACAGCAATCTCTATGGAAGGCCAGACCAGAAATATACCACATGGTCTCGAGCACAACTCCGTAAGTTACTAGTATCGGTTTGATATCGGTTTGATATGTTTGATCAATGTCCAGTTATATTTTAAAATACCTTATTTTTGAATACAAGAAATCGTATTCAGTATCAATTTTAAATTGCGGAATTTCTTACGATAAACGATTTTTTTTCAGTTTCTGATCCTGGAGATTGTCTATATGATCGCGTTGTCCGTCAGTCAGTCAAAACTCTTTTACTCTGATAAACCGGATGTCACACAATTTTGAATCGTTCTTTTAGCCGACGGCACTCATGCGTTTTCTGCTGGACTAACGCACAATCAAAATTTTGCCACTGGTTCCACTGTTAAGTTAGAGTGTATATATGTCAACACGGATGGTATATACAATGCGGGTAATGGTATTCTGACGGTACAACGTCCAGGACTATATGAGTTCAATGTGCATGCGCTTGGACAGAAAAATGCGAAAATATGGCTGGATCTATACCGAAACGGAGGGTAAGTATATCCATATTATTTTCGTTGTTTTTACACAAGTCATACTGTTCAGATCTTCAGAAATCTTGCGTGTCAGCGAAGTTTTCATGTTGAGTCTAGAACAATGCAACTGGCAATTGTAGCTTACAATAGATAGCCGTGTTTTTGCATGCACAGGATCTATTCGTTAAAACACCATTAATGGAAACGTTTGTCAAATGAATGTTTATTGTTCTGAAAATTGTTATTGATTGCACGTGTCTCAATAGCTTATGGTAAGACGTTTGCGTATTTGATTATCTGCCTTAACATGTCACAACTTTAAAAATGACAGATTTCTCTTAACTAGCCCTGACGACACATTCTTTTGGATACAAATCAAGCTATCTTATGACAAAAACGCCTCCTATACACAAAAAAGTAATATGATGTTGTGATATGTTTTTTTAAAGTAGGTGTTAACGTAAAAAACAAGAAAGTTTGTTTTCCAGTGCTTTTTTGCTGTGCTATTTTTGTTTGACAGGTATGAGGTATCATTGTATGGACATAACCCCAATCACTACGGTGCTGGCAGCAACTCGGCCGTGACAAAGCTTGAGGCCGGGGATCGTGTTTTTGTAAAAGCGCACAATGAGGCCCACCTGTATGGAGCCAATGATCAAATATATTGTACATTTAGTGGACATCTTGTTCAACTGTATCATGATCATGATAAATAACAACATAATTTGAAACATGTTCAAGTTAAATAACCTAATTCAAATCAATCTCAATAAAAAAATAAGCGGACGAGTGTTTTTATAAAAGTTCTGTCGGGAGTTGTACTGTTAGTTAATTATAACAACAATATGTGAGGTCATTTTGTCTAAAAATTGTATACATTATGAGATATTTGTAAAATTGTGTTTTACCTTGAATTGCCTGGTCGCGATGACAAAAGAACAAAAATGTTGAGTTCTCTCTCTGTATAAATTGACAGTTTTTTTAAAGGACCGCAGATATTGTTGGCAATATCATATTACTTAAGAAGTCGCTTAAAATTAATGTTTTGTGTTGCTTATATTTTGTGTTTGGATTTAAATAAAATTTAAGAGTGTTTTAAGGACAAGCTATTTTCTTTACTGTTCTTACGTTTTTTAACGTTTTTAAATTAAAGATACATTAATAAAATTAAGTTATGAACTGCATTTGACCGTAAGTGACGACCGGAGACCCGTCACAGACTCGTCCACTGGAACGAATAATATGCTCCGAAAAGATAGTTAACAAAAACATTACTAGTAGTAGTTGCACATTAGAAGAAAAACGTTGTCTTCGGTGATAATTTTTGACATTTTGTTTTCACTGAATTCTGAAAGAACTCACAATTATCTATTATTTTCTCATAACTAAACGCTATTTTATTACTCATTTTGACTATAAAATGTTAGTCAGGATTTATTTTTCTCGGTCAAAGAGTAGTCACATTTAATTAGTTTTAAAGGTATTAGTATTATATGTGTTCTATATTATCGCTCCCTCTCGCCAGTGATCGTAAAACAATTGTTTGTTTTATACATTTTTATCGATGCTATTACGTGATATACAAGAAAATGTTGAAACAAAGCAGATCAGGAAAGCCAATCACAAAAACACTAAACAAAAAGCCACGGAGAAGAGGGCGACTAAAACTAAGACGAGAAAATGAACCCGCGCGGTTGAGGCGATTGAGCAGTCAGTGGCAAAACGAAGTTGCTATTTACGGCTTTAACCTGGTTATAAAGTGTACCTACGTCCCATTGGCCATAGAACTGAACTTAATACTCAGTTACTACAAAATTCAGTTATATTATCATTAAAACTTCAACTGTCCATAGTGTTTAAATTTGTTTTTCACACAACAAAATAAGTAAACTTATGCTATTAAAGGTCTGCGAAAACCCGAGATTGGCTTCCGTATTTGGGTTAACAGAGAAAGGAACGGGTTACATAAAAACATTCAAACATACTTTCAATTACTTTAAACGTCTTTTTTTCAGTAAACTTCGATTGTCCATAGTTTTTTTAATTTGTTTTTGCACAAAACATTTAGTAAACTCGTGCTATTAAACGTCTGCGAAAATCCGATATTGGCTACCGAATTACTTAGGAACAGATAACATTATCAAAAAAAAAACTTACTAGTCAATTACTTCTGATCAAAATTGATTTTTGTAATCAGTAAAAATTAAACTTTCCACAGTTTTTATATTTGTTCTTAACAAATAAAATTAAGTAAACTCGTACAATTAAAGTTCTGTCAAACCCAAAATTTGAGTTAAACTTTACTGCGATTGGAACCGGTTACATTAACAGACAATCAAGCTTACTCATCAACTGCTTCAAAATTCATTTTTTGTTATCTGTAAAACTTCAGTTGTCAATTTCACGTGTTCTTTAACAAAAAATAGTTTACTCATGCTCTTAAAGGTCTTCGAAATTCCGAGATTGGCCGAATTTGGGTTAACGGAGGAAAAATGGGTTGCCTAAAGACAACCAAACTTACTCATCAGTTGCTTCAAAATTTATTTTTCGTAATCAATAAAACTTCAACTTCCATAGTGTTTATATTTGTTGTTCACAAAACAACATTTGTAAACTCGTGCTATTAAAGGTCTGCGAAAACCTGAGAATGACTGTCGAATTTGCGTTAACGGAGACGAACATTTATGGCATAAAGACAACCAATCATACTTTCAATTAATTTAAAGGTCGTTTCCAGTAATTTCAACTATCAATAGTTTTTTAAATTTGTTTTTTTGCAAAAAAATAGTAAACATGTGCTATTAAACGTCTACCGAATTACGAAGGAATGGGTTACATAAAAAGAAGATTCGTACAGAAGAAGATTGTTCCAAGAAACATCAGTGAGCTTACCAGCTGTTATTGATATTGATTCAGGTTATTACACTTTCCTATTACTTTTTTTCTAATTAAAGTGTTCAAATTAAAGAAGCTTATAGTTATCATAGTTACCGCCATTAAGAGCATTTATTTAGATGGTAATTAATATTTAATGTATGTTCATAATGGTAAACCTTGTAAGGATAGAGTCAATTAATAGTGTGTAATAAACATGTATTATAACAACCAGCATTTCCTCCAAAAAATAGAACTAAAACCGTTTGTTATTTAAATAAGACACGTCGCACAAACAAGCATCCAGCATACATTGAAAAATCAAATAATCCTCTAAAATTTACAATTTTGGTACGTCAGCGAATTCAATGACGTACATTGTACATAAAGTCTTCGTAAAACTGCCCAATTTAATATAGATGAAAAGGGAACATTGAAATCCACCTAACACCAAATATGCATATTACGGCCAACGCCGCCTAGGCCCGGGTTGAGCGCAACTCAGTATTTACAACAACAAACAGTACAATTTTGATCCATTCTAAACTATGGTATGCGTATGGCGGTGAACGTGGAACCTACAATGTAGTATTTTCAGATTCTATGTTATGATGCGTATGGTCCCCAGATAAAAGAATGGGTTTGTCCTAAACGAGAAAACAATGAAAATACAATTTTGAAAAGGTATCTGAGAAAATAAATCCTGCATATCACAGACAACGTCAAGGCAAAATTTAAAAAGCAGGAAGTATATCCTTGGCGTGATTGAGGAATATCTGAATCTATATTGGCTGGGATATTGAAACCACCCATATATAAACTGGCCCAAATACTGAAACGAAAGCAATTTTAGAAGTACTATTGATATTGTACATAAGTATCTTGCTTAACGATCTTCAAATTACGTAACTGATTGAAAGTATTCAATGTAATCATTGAATATTTGAAGTAGGAGAAAGTCTTTACATTCGTGTTAGAATGTTAATGTGACAGAATAATAATTAACAAGGTTTGATTTGCGGATGGAAAGTTTGTGTGGCTAGGCTGATTTGGAATTTGACTTTCTGTCTTTATCTGCACCTTTGCCCATTTTACTGGATTTTTTACACAAACCAGTGGTGTGCTATTTGCCCACTAGGTATTAAGGTATGTAATTCGAATAAGTAATGATGGGTTTACGTGATGAATTTGTTAGAAAAATTAAAAATATTGAAGGCATAATGTATATAAATTGTTTTGTTAGCAACTAGCGGCATTCGCTGCTGCACAACAAGTGCAACGGAAGCTATGAATTAATGCTTCATGTGCTTTCTTTATTACAGAGTTATTGAGCATTTATTAATGCTAAGTTATGTTGACATCAAAAAGTGTGTGTTATTTTAACACGTTTTCTGAAAGGGAGGGAAAGAAAAGAACAATAAATTTAAAAGAAAAAAAAAGTATATTTTAAGTATATAATACAGTTCTGTCTATTGCCTACTACCGCGAGCACAACATGAAGTATACAGATGAAAACACCATTCAATGTGCCGAGAAAATTTTTCGCAGCAAGAACGTGCTGACAATCTGTGGTCCCAGAGGATGTGGGAAAACTACTCTAGCTCTTCATCTCCTGAAGTATTACCAAGACGGTCATTACCTGATCATAACTGAGCCAGAAGATATTACACATGCGAGATTTTGGGGTCACGTGCGTGGTTCTAATAGAAGATTTATGTGGCAAGTATAACTATGACAGTAATGTCGCCTCCAAGTGGTTTCGGAAGTTTGACTTTATTTACTCAGTCGTGAAGCAGGGTAAGCTAAATGTTGTTATCACGTGTGATGAAGATAGACTGAAGATAATGAAGAAAGACATCGCTGAGCATCCTTTGCTGGAAAACTTGCTTGAACTGCGTTCCAGTGGAGCTGTTAAAATTAAAAAGGAACCTGGATCTGCTGCAGGTAATGATTAATAAAAATTTGTTATATCGGTCCATGAACGATACAACCTACATCAGAAGGTCCCGTGCAATATGGACCACTATAGTTTGTCATACTTGTTGAAAATTACAAGCCTTGAACAGAATCAACTTCAAGTTTTTATGTTTTATCAAAACTTGACTTTATGGACGTGCTACATCTATTTTAGATACAATAAAGTATCCGTTTAAAACTTTTTTATGCAACATATTGACTTTAATCAATTCTACTTAATAAATTCCGTTTATTAGTAACACAAAATTGTTATCTTAACCGGCACATTATAAAAAAGATCATCGCCGTCTGAATTTGACGACACCATATTTTACAGCTTTATGAAATAACTAATCGCGCAATATGTTTGACGTGCGTATATGCTAGAAATAAATGATTGACATGCAAAATCACTCTGGAGATATCATAGCGCCAAATTTAAGTATTGTGGCAACATTTCAAATTTTGCCTATTAACTCTGTACCACCCGTCAAAACAATCAGTACTGTTATCAGCATATAAATTTTCAAATTTTTCCAGGCGAGCAGGCCCGCGAACCCACCTAGATTAGTGAGGACTCTTAAAATTCATTCGGGCCTTTTTCAAACAATATTTATTGAGAATTCCGGAAGTGCCCGAAGGACTGATGTTTTAGCTCAGTTGCAAATTGACGATGTTAAAATTACGACACGCTGATTTGAACCCCCCTTGTTGAAATCCTGGATCCGCCCCTGAACGTAATGTATATTTCACTCACAGTCAATAATCTTTTTAAATCATTTTTTTGTGATATTTATCTAACAGCTGAACATCGAGCACAGTTTTTTGAGAAAATCGAATGTTTTGTTCGTTCGTTTTAAATTTAAGTAGTGATATTATGATTCATATATATAATGGACATGGCGAATTAACATAATCTATGGAACAGTGATTTGACAAAATCTCTCGGCAGCTTGCTTTCATTTGCCGTTCTCATTTTTGTTTAAATTAATTTAACTTTATATGTTTCATAAAAGATTTTGGCCAAAATAATGCAAGTTCTTTTCCAGTACCTCTACAGGTTCTCGAGCTTCATATATGTTGACAATGCCGCTCTTGTGATTCTGTCACGAATAAGTGCGAATATGAACACAAATTATTAGTAAAGATTAGTGTTCTATTTAGGAGATCTACAGAAATTGGTGTATTGTAATGTACTATTCAAAACGTGTTTTTATTTGTTTGCTTGCAGCGTCCTTTGATCTGACACTACGGAGACACATTCATAATTACACGTGTCAATCAACAAAGGAGATTGACCAAATATTAACAGAACTCAATTCGAATCACTTTGCACTTGTGTCGGGATTTGGTCAGAGTCTTTACTAGGAAACTACTCTTTCTGCCATCAAAAAGGACTATGACAAAGACAGATGTGTCGAAGTTTCAATTGCATTAGACTGGGTCCATGTTGACTCTAAAGATGTTTCGCTGGCACTATTCATGCACCCATTCGATAAGGATATATTAAATCAAGAGAAATCACGGGATATGCTAAAATTGCTTGATAACATAGAAGAGTCCACAAAAGAGGAAGATGGCGAAGCAACTGACGTTGTCTTAATGACAGATCAGATGGTACTGAACGCTTTCACTGCAAATACAACCACAGTCTGTTGGAACATCCCATTAGATTGTTCCAAGAAACAACAGAGAGCTCACCAGCTGTTATTAATTCAGGTTACTTAACTTCACAATGTGTTATTAAGTATTATAATTTAATAAGAGTAGATTATATTAATCAACAGAAGAAAACTCCTTGATTCATTGCATTTCGCCATAGATGTCATGTAAATGACATATACAGAATTAAAAACACCGGTGTTTTCTTATCAGACTGTCAGGTAAAATAAAGTTGTACTAGCCTATTACCTTTATCCGCTGTTACAATATATATATTTTATCGTATACTGCAAAGCTGGTAATTCATGCAACATGTGTATGTTTATTTTATTACAGAGATAATGGAACTTTATGAATCTGACAATGACCCAAACCACAAAAACTTATTAGGTATGTGGAGTCTGCTTTTATTCATTTGTTTAATTCCGGATACATTTTTCTTTGTTTCACTACAAAACGTCAGTTTGTGTTCTTCATTCCTAGTCTAGATAATAATTATTAATGAAGTGATACTAATAAATATCGATGATTTGTCATTAAATTTGGTATTTTCCAGTGATATCACATATGACTTATGCATTATTAATTTATTCTTTTTTATTTATTTATTGATTTATTTAAAGTTCAGTCTATTGCCTACTATCGTGAGCAAAACTTGAAGTATACGGATGAAAACACTATTTAAAGTGCCGAGGAATTGTTTCGCAGAAACAAGACGCTGACTTCTAAAGCATTACCAGGAAGGTCATTACCTGATCATAACTGAGCCAGCAGATATTGCTCATGTGAGATTTGGGGTTACGTGCGTGGTTCTATTAGAAGATTTATGTGGCAAGTATACTATGACAGTAATCTCGCCTTCAAGTGGTTTCGGAAGTTTGACGTAATTTACTCTCTTGCGAAGCAGGGTAAGCTAAACGTGGTAATCACTTGTGATGAAGACATGTTAAAGAGACTGAAGAAAGACATAGATGAGCATCCTTTGCTGGAAAACGTGATGACACTGCGGCCCGTTGGAGCTGTTATCGTCAAGCAGGAACCTCGATCTACTAAAGGTAATCTTTATTTCGTAATTTCCATGAACGATACATTCTAAATCAGATTGTCCCATGCAATATGAAGCACCATAGTTTGTCATACTCGATGTAAAATACAAGCCTTGTACCAAATCAACTTCGTTTTATCAAATAATGACATTATGAATGTGCTACATGTATTTAAATATAATAAGGTGTCAGTTTAAAACTTTTAGGCAACATATTGACTTTAATTAATTGTACCCGAATCATTCAGTGGTCTGAGAAATAAGCATTAATGACGAATTTATTTAATGAAATTATATGTATACAAGAGACCTTTGATGCGTAGTAATAAGGGTCGCTGCAGAAATCATTGGATATTTACTATACAAGTTACAATGGGATGCAATGGAAATAAACAATGACACTGAATTGTACACTATTAAATGGCTTGACAATCTCACGGCCTTAATGAAAATTGCTTAAAATTCTATTGACTACATCGTTTATTGACGCAAAACCTTGAAAGATGTCGTAACGCAAAAAAATGTCTGATTGGCAAGAGGAAACCATGGGCTGAACATCGGACAAAAGACTAGTGGCGACTAAGTCCAGCTAACCGCAAGCGGGCTCGACAAAAGTATGTTTTAGCCAATCTATAAAAGATTTGTATCAGATTGCAACCATTAGCAGACACTTATTGCAAACCACTCAGAAGCCCAAATCACCATGTACAAAAGCACTTCTTACCAACAACAAAACTCTTGCGTGCGTGCGTCCGTGCGTGTATGGGGGAATAGGCTATACGGACCTGGGGAAATGCGTTTGGGCTTCTACAGTAAGTCGAGTTGATTAAAGAATTATCTTGCATCGTTGCAAATGGTGCGTAAAATGGAAATAATTATGCAACACAAATTTTTACCAATTCATTTCAATGTGGAGTAACTATACACGAGTTTTGTCGTCGCTTTCAAGATTTGTTATCATTTCACCAGAAACCAAATATCAAATATGTACTTTTTATGCAGTATGTTTCAAAATGAGACTGTTCTGCTGAAAGAAAATAATGAAGCAATTCTATTTTGTACGTATACGGGCGGATTTTTAAATATGATTTACAAAAATAGAGAAGTCGAAAGTATATTTGTAACGGGGATTGTGGCATACTGCTACAGAGATAATAGGCGATGAAATGATCAAAATATTTCATTTTAGCCTATATTCAAACTATTTTAGAGATATTTAATAATAATTTATAATATGACGTCAGAACAACAACAAAATTGATGATAAAGATTATTTAGTCAACCCTAGTAGCCGTACATAAAGACTGCTAGTAGCCGGACCATTTGTTTTTTAGACTTTGCTAGTAGCCGTACCATCTTGTCACACTACCAGTGCAAATGAAAATTCTAGTTTTTCGAAAACTAGCGGGTTGGGACAAGATTTAACTACATGAAGTGATACAGTAATGAATACAATTCACACAGTAAAACGAATTTCTGCCAAACAATGTAAATAAAGCTTTGAAATAGACGTTTGAAGTGACACGATTAACATTTTTTTTGTAAATTTTGGTGATCGATCGTATATTTTACGAAGTTAACGTTGTATCACGTTCATTTTATAACTCGACGCACTCTATTTCTTGCTAGTCTAAGTATTTAAAGTAAAAGAGTTAAATAATTACTCTCTATTCAATTTCCTACCCGCTTTTTAACCAGCTCCTTCGTGATGGCTATGTGTATAGTCATTGCTATCGGAAGTAGGGTCGGACTTTCGAGTGTACACTGTGATATTTTACAGCTTAACTAAACGCGCTACGAGTTCACGTGTGTATGTGCTAGAAAAAAAGACGGACAGGCATAATCACTAGATCTATGGGATATCATAACGCCCAAATTTAAGTATTGTGGCATTATTTCTTGTTTTACAGATTTTTACATCAAATTTTGTCTAATAACTCTGTCTCCGATCGTCGATATAATCAGTACTGTTATCAGTAAATAATTTGTTACCGGTGCTATTAGGTTATATTATATAAAAACTTTTAAACTAAATTTAAAATAAATCTTTATGATTGCATTAGTTTTCAATGTAACACTATTCGGCATATTTTTTTTCTTTTCCAGGATGCTCAATCGCCGCAGGAAGCTCCATTCTCCAGCTACGAGAAAGTCGTTGTATGTGCACCCAGCACTCACGAAGCTTAGTGTGCACCGGTGGGGCCACCAGAACTGGAGCTTTATTAATGACGTCATGTATTTTAACGCGTTAATGAAATTGCTTTTAAGTTGCTTAATATTTGCGTATAATGGGCTTTCTTGGAATTATGGGTTTAATTCGAGTTTTCATTGGGTCTCAAACATGAACGAATTCGATTAATAAATATGATTTAGATCTACAGTTATCCATGATTATGTGGCTGGTCGGTAACTTGAATAATTTTCGTTTTTTCAAAAGTTAAAAAAAGTTTATAGGAAAGTTATAAAATCTTGAAAAAAATCGAGCAACAATACATTGAACGATTTTTTGGCGATTATAATATCAGAAAAATGTTTTAATAGAACATATACGCAACATCAAAATAACTTGAAATATCATAACATATTCAAGGAAAATTTCTGTTAACAGTAACTAAGCTTTCTAAAAAAAAGTTATACTTAAAAGCGAGTTGTCCAATAAAAATTTGCCTTCATACATATTTGTATGTAGACAATAAATGTTTATGTTGTTATTGACAAAAAGCATTATTTTCAGAACACAAGGTGCATTACGCTTCATGCAAGCCTCAGCTGGTAAATCCGTTAATGTAGACGATCGAGTAGATGCAGACGATCTACTCTATAGAAACCGTATAACGCTCATCTGTCAGAATCTTGATGGCACGGTGTTTGTATTATATTACGACTCATATACTCATTGGCCTGATAAGTACTATATCATCCATTATGATGTTAATCTTCATTAACTATGTAGATACCCACATGAAGTTGAACAAGATGATGCATACGACTTTCATGGTGCTTATGACATGTGTTGTACGCAAACGGAAAAATTGTTTGTTTTGACAAGGGATGGGATTCGAGTGTTTAAGGTCGAAAATAAACTGCAGCTCCAGAACACAGTGACCTATATTACAGGTGAGTATGTGATCTCTTGTGAAGATAAAATTGTCGTGTTAACACAAAAGAATAATGACACTTCAGCTCTTTATTTATATGATTCTCATATAAGATTAAAATGTAAACACACCTATCCTGATATTTACAATGAAGATGAAGATATTACCTTATGTCATTATTGCGGATCAGGGTAATCATATCTTTAGATTTCTTAACCATTTGATTATAAGCATAAATATTAACCAGAAGCAAATGAAATACCACGTGTTTGAGGATGGTTATAGACCACGGTGTATGTGTCGTTGTGAGGAGGATAATGTGCTGGTGCTAAGCTGGCAGACTGAGAAGGAGCGTCAGGAGGATGGAAGCATGAGTGAACGGAGAATAAGGAGGATCCTTCAGCTGAACAAGGACCTGGACATACTGTCTGACGTCAGATGTGAAATTCCAGACTTAGTTTATTATCATTACTAGACAGAAGTATCACGATCATTGCAGACGTACTTTTAT
>JAZAYU010001367.1:0-54650 GCA_038501625.1 Corbicula japonica
TTTTAGTAATGGTGGTGTCATCCTGACGAGAAAGTTAAACTTTACTATTACATAACTGTACAAAATATAGTAGATTTAAAACAACAACAACAACAACAACAGACCCACAAAAACTCACACACCAGAGTTAAAATAATAAGTACATTTTGCATACTCAGCTTAAGCTCTTAGTCATTAAATCACTAATAGGGGTTATAGCACTTTGGTTAAATTTGGATTGGTCTGTCCAGTGTTTTTTTTAAGCCTAGAACAGTTGAGTGTTGGTGCTTGAATTATACTAGTAGGAAATGAATTTAATGTATCCGCCACAACCCTATGGCTGAATGCAGTTTTTCTTGTATTTAATCTGGCTCTAGGCTTGAATAATGTTTGTGTGCTACCCCTTAATTGTGGTACACAAATATATAAAACATAAGAAGCTAATAGCATTAAAAAGCCAAAGCTAGGGGCGGGTACTCAATGACCTTACCGAGACCAGAGCATCGGGAGACAAATCAGCAAGAACACGATGACAGGGATAAAGAAACAAATCGAGCATCTATAGGTTCTTTAAAAAAAGAAAGATTTCCCTATAAACCTTCATAAACTCTTATACCCCTGCCATCGTCGTGCAACCAAAGAGGTAAGCATAATTATCAACTGTAGATGGGTAAATCACCAGGCCTGCAGAGCGCTTCAGAATATCATGTTGGTGACCTTTCTTTTTTCAATTTACATATGTTGTTGTTTTTTTTTCAAATAATCGGCCGGAGAAATGAACACAATGTTTTATTTATTATTTAAAAGTTTTGTGAAATAATTCTGGACAACCCACCCATCAACTCAACAATGTTGCATGAAAAAGCAAAATCACACAGATATATTTAACATAACATAAACAGCAAATAGCATTGCACAGCAAAAGGGCGGGTAGTCAATCATCTTAAGTTATTTAGCAATGGGATTTTTTAGATCAAGCTACTGTTCCTTACTGTTCATGATGACGTGTCTTATCATATAAAAAATTAATATACGTTTAATGCATTAGTTCGTGCTAAGTTTTATTGAACTGCCTTTTGCCATTTATAGATATTTTAACTTTTCCATCGATGATAGTTTATAGCCATTATCTGAACATTAGTTAATAACTAAGCATGCATAGCGCTGCAAAATTACTCCAAGCAGTTCAGAAACGTAATTTATATTTAGATAATAATCTAGTGTGTTTATAAATATCCTACAGTAAGGCGTGTATTAACAAGATTATTTTGTTTTGCACGCGGAAAGAACCGATAACAGACAATTTAACTGTAGACCGTTAGTTTGTTTCTTGCATCTGGTCTGGGATTGGGTCTGGTCAGGTCTGGTAAGGGTTTTATCCACAACCTTTAGAACATGTTCTCTTGTAACAAATTTGCATCTAATCAAAGCAACCTGTGTATTATTTATCGCAGGACAAAACACAAATGCATTTTATATGTCCTTATTTCAATTGAATTTAGCGAAAAATATATGTTAACTTTGATTCAAGGCGATCATTTGAGAATATCCTTTAGAAAATGCTACTCATTTGTGAAGAGGATGTTCGCTTTTTCAAACCAAAACTGAAATGTAAGTGACCAAATTTTTTATCACTGACACTAGTGACAGGGACTGGAGACCATCACCCCGTTTGAGTCATTAGCTGACCCCGCCCACCTCCACCCCTAATAAATATCATTATTTTGTTATTTAAGGTCTTCATTAGACAAACATCATTTTTTTGTTTGGATTGACTGAAACACTTACCAATCTATCCACACAAAATTTACTATCAAATACACAGTTCCCTAAAAATTAGCATTTTAGGTATAAGCACAGGCCTGCCAAATCTCCGGATTTTGTCCGGAATCTCAGGATTTTAAGTTACTTCTCCGGATCTCCGGATTTATAGTCAAAATCTCCGGATTTCTATGAAATTGCAAAAAATATAGATTAATTAAACCTTATTTAAAAGTTGTACAATAAATGTAAGTTATTCTAATGCAGTCGCACATTTCCTGTTTATTACTAGATAACGAGATAACGAGGTCGTGGTCAGTTACATGCAGTTTCAATGCCTCTGGCACAACTATACAATAACCGTGTGTCATAAACTAAACAAGGGCCTCGATGTTTCACCTGCCTTTATCTTTTTCACTGCATGTTCATTCTAATATTGTCAAAAGCAGGTCTTAACAGTTAAAAAATGAATGGTTAGAATAGACAAAAGTCATTTTAAAACATGTGCTTCAACCATTTCTAACAAAATCGGCAAAAATCATTTATAAAATTTTAGAAGAATATAATTACAAAGAAAACTATCAGAAAATCATCAGTCATCATTATCATCATTTTTGTTCAGTCACAGTCATAGTGAACAGCAGAAAAAAAAATTAAAACAATAACAACATCATCATCATCATCATCATCATCATCATCGTCGTCATCATCATTGACATATTCAGACAAAATCTCCGGATTTTTAATGAAGAAGTTTTGGCAGACCTGTAAGCATTATAGAAGGGATATAATAAAACTTCTATTATGTAAAGCATAAAAGTATAAACACTTTTTAAAAGTTAGCAGTTCATAAAATATTTCATGAATCTTACCAAATCAGGTATCAATCAACACCTCATTTATTCTCCTCTGTTATAACTTGGAAACTTTATGGAAGTGCCTGCTCGACCAGGCTCGGTTGAGGAGACCAATGGTTACTATAACTCAATACAAAATTATTAAAGCCGATCCCAAAGAGTAAGTGTAACATTAAAACCAACAACCAACATTATGAGTACCATTTTCTTTTTGACCAGTTCCCAGAAATAATCTGCAGAAGTTGTCACTTGTGTTTAAACTTGAAAACACAGTCAAGAAATCAAGTAAAATAAGTTTTTATCATCATGAATGCATTTAAATAAAGCTGCTTTCACTTGCCAAAGAAGGTGGGAGGTAACTCACTATGCAGGAGTTTTAAATGCAGGCTCAGAAAATTTTATCAAATTACTGTCATAGATTATACAATCTATTTGTGTACTCAAAATCAGTGTATTTAAATATTATACTATTTCGAACAGAATGAGGAGAAATAAAGCCCATATGGTCACCTTTACAAGGCCCATCTAGGAGAAGATAGTACCCATTTTAGTCTCCACAGCCAGGCCCTTAGAGTAGACACTTCCAAACATTATACATGTACATGCAGACATTTGGAATCTATTGTAGAGTTTTCCGTATCTCAGTCAAATTGAGTAAATTATTTTTTTGAGAGACAGCTAATAAAATATCTTGTGACACCAACTGTGCCATGTGATCAAGATCTAAACTGTTTGCTGTTAGATTCATTATCTAATTTCTGGCTAAGCACTGATCCTTATCAGAAAAGTCCACTGAACTGGATCTACACTGGTCACACGTGTCTTAACCCTGTACTCCATATAATAATACACATTTTTATGCATGTGCAACCAGTGTAAAACCAGATCAGCCGGCACATCCATTCCGTCTGAATCAGGATCTGCACTGGCCACTTTTTGGTAAGAAATACACTGTATGTAACATAATGAATAAAAAAGCGAACAGTTCAGATCCTGATCAGACGGCATGGATTTGCCGGCTGATCTGGATCTAATTTTAAACTGTTTGCCCATGCAATAAAGGAGTATCTATGGAAGAACGGGTTAAAATAAGTCTCAAATATGGAGTAAAGGGTTGATCATATTCACTGATAGCTCTAGTTCATCTTAGCAGATAATGATTTTTTTCACATTATTTTTGCTTTCTATTGCAGAGGTTTACATGAATGATTGCTTATAACATCTATGCACAAAGAAGCTGGTACCATGCCGGCACAGGTACATTACTCGCCATTACCAACATCAGAGTATGGCGGGACTAAACAAAGAACAGGAAAGTTTGAATGTCCTGCAATATCAAGAATCAAGATAGCCGGATTTCTTTTTGTCATTTTCGTTGCTGCAGGACTGGTTATGTTTGCTTGTTTCGGGACTAAATATTGCACAAATTCCACCAAATGTCAGCTACTTGATAGTCAAAACATTCACAAAACAGGGCAACCTGGATCTAGCGACAGTGTAATACCTCATCACATGAGAAGACGGCTACCTCAGTGTCTTATCATCGGAGCTCGGAAGGCTGGTACTCGGGCTTTATTGACATATTTAGATATTCATCCGCATGTTGTTGTGAAAGGACCAGAAATGCATTTCTTTGACATGGATGATAATTATCAGCAATCTTTGGAGTGGTACAGAAAGCAGATGCCATATTCATACGAAGATGTCATAACAGTGGAGAAAACCCCTGCTTACTTCGTGGAACCAGATGTTCCAGAGAGGGTATACCGTATGAACCGAACAATCAAGTTGTTTTTAATTCTCAGAGACCCAGTGGAGAGAACTATCTCGGATTACTTGCAGCTTGCAGAAGGTAAAAAGTCAAGAAATAAACCTGTTGCTTCTTTTGAAGAACATGTGTTGGATCC
This sequence comes from Corbicula japonica, assembly GCA_038501625.1. Lineage (NCBI taxonomy): Eukaryota > Metazoa > Mollusca > Bivalvia > Venerida > Cyrenidae > Corbicula > Corbicula japonica. The sequence continues at coordinate 4,505 of JAZAYU010001367.1, forward strand.
AGATGGTAATATAAACAGAAGTTACAAGGCTGTGAAAAGGTCTATTTATCATAAACACCTCTCTCGCTGGTTAGAGTTCTTTCCCTTGAATCAAATTTTTATAATTGACAGTCAGGAATTGATTGATAATCCGGCAGGTGTTATGTTTCAAGTAGAGGACTTTCTACATTTGGACCACAAGATTAAGCCAAATCATTTTTATTTTAATAAGACCAAAGGGTTTTTCTGTGTTAAAACAGAGGATCTGGAGAAATGTTTGGCTGACAGCAAGGGACGAGAGCATCCAGAGGTTGATGAGGTTGTGCTTCAAAAGCTGCGGAGATTCTTCGCTCCTCACAATCAGAAATTATTTGATATGATAGGCAGGGATTTTCATTGGGAGGAAGATTGATCATTCATTTTGGTGTGTACATGTACCAATGCATTGTTCATTAGTGCAGGGATTTCAATAGCTTTTGAAATCCAGGGGTTGTTTGACCCATGTTGAGATTTTTTAAGGGGTCATAATCAAATAGTTGCAAGTCATATATTGTGTTTATTGAACTTATTTACTTATAAAAGTGCTTTTAGTTCATTTTAATATATGTTCAGGGGTCAGAATCACTGATAACTTAATAAGTACCGGTATAAACTTCATAATTATAATGTAATCGTCACAATATTTATTTTTTTCTTGCAAAATTTGACCATGTTTCTTAAATTCTCATGCATCAAAATGACCCCAAGCTCAGAATCAGGTGGGGTCAAATGTGGAAAAAATCTAATTTACTTGCATCTATTGAAATCCCTGAGTTAGTGCTTTAGGCCTTTAACTCCATGGGATATGGCATAAATATCCAATAGGTGACTAGTGTAGATCTACATGTAGATCAGCATGCCAATCCATTCAGACTGAACAGGAGCTACACCTTTAGCTCTTTGTTAGTTTAAGTAGAATCTTCAAAGTAGAAACAGTTTAGACCAAGATCACTCTTGACATTCATTCATACAATATGATACAGTGCTACATTGGTTGCACATGGAATCAAAGTCCGATCCATGGAGTTATAGGTTAAATGGGGCATGTCGCGGGGAAAGGTACCTTCGGACAGTTGACGTAAATTCATGAAATGACGTCATCAGGTTAAGCAGAGAATGCATTTTGCGGCAAAATATCAATATGTTGTCAAAATATGTAATAAAATCTTAAATTAGATATGAGAAAATATTCGTTAGCTTTTAGTTCTTTCCAGATAATGTAAACAGATTTTACTAAAAACTTAAATGTAAAAAAAAATGTTCGAAGACACCTTTTCCCGTGGCGTGCCCCAAAAAATTTTGTTTCCAGGTAGCAACGAGAACTGTTATTTATTGTCCTAGAAAATTCAATGCTAAAATGTATATCAGGAATAAATTGATATATCAGTGATAATTGATATATCCGCAATACATGATATATCAGTATTATGCAATGGTACAACAGTCAGGGATTCCGTTTGACTGCCCTCCCCATGACTTCATTTTTTTCCAAAAAGGCTCATTTTAATTTTTTATCCCTTTTGTTTTTGTTGAAGGGGCATTTTTTCCTTTAGATTGGGGTGTTTTTGCTAATAATTAGCAGATTCCCCTAAACAATTATCAAAATGACCATTGAGATTCTGCAGCTGGTGGTACCTCTGCATCAGCAATTAATATTGTGTATCAGTGAGACATTGATACATCACAGGGCTTTTTTTCCTTCTTTAGCAGTGGCCTTTTTATTGGCGCCATCCCCTCAGAAAATTTCTTTAAAATCATGCATTTTTTCCTTAAACATAAGTTTACATTAGGTTTCTTCATTCCCCTTAAGTGAAAAAATGGCGCTATATTTCCCCAAACTATAGGGCATGGGACCCTTCCCCAGGCTGTGAAAAAAGCCCTGCATCCGTGATACAATATATGATATTATATTTATATAATATTAATAATGAATTTACTTAATTGTTGAGGTAAACGGAAGTCTGCTTATTGCAGGGATGAAAATGGTGTTAGCATTACATGTATGTTGCTATAGAGAAAATACATTACATGACTGTATATCTGTGACTTCCGATAGATTGGCTGTACAAAGTACTACCAAGAATACATCAAGAAAATACAATAAATGTATATTCAAACCCCTCTATTAAAAATCACTTAAGACAGGGACTGAACAAAAGCGTCCTCATTAGTGGGATTGCCTTAATTCCACGGTGGAAAATCCTTAAACCTGTTGAAAGGGACATAGAAGTTGTGGTCTTATTATGGATTTGGTCTTAATTTACCAGTAGGGGTTGTCTTTATGAGGGGGTTTTACTGTACACACCTTTGTATTAGTCTTCGAGGTTCTCCTGACAAGATGCTACATGCACATTTTGAAGTTGTGTTTAACTTATTAAATATTGCTAAATATACATTTATCAACTTCATGTGTTTTGTAGATAATTTATATTTAAAGTAAAGATATACATGTACTTTCAGGTTGTGATAAATTCATATTGTACAAATGTACCGGTTAAAGAAGTTCAGATTATTTTACATTCTCTTTACGCAGCAGTCTACATACCCATTTTTATTGCATGTGCAAACAGTTTAGATCTAGACGTGCAAGCGCACAAGTGTCTGCTTCTCTGAATCTGCATTGTATGCTAAGTTATTAGCCCTTTTCTCCATATATATGCATTTTTATGCGTGTGCGATCAGTGTAGATCCAGAACAGATGGCACATCTGTGCAATCTGATCAAGATCTGCACTGGTCTCATTTTGGTCAGAAATAACCTAACAAATAAAAAAGCGAACAGTTTAGATCCGGATCAAGACAGAATGGATGTGCTGGCTGATCTGGATCTAAACTGTTCGCCCATGCAATAAAGTTGTATTTATGGAGGAAAGGGTTAAATTCATAATATTTATAGTGAATAAACGGTTACTTATTGATATTAAATCAGTATCAATTCTAGATGATATTTTACTATCATCGTAATTTCCAGAGGTAAAAATTCGTGTAAGTGAAAGTCCACCACAGAAAGTCATTACTGTATGGTTGTTGATTTTATCAAAGAAATCCAGGATTTTTTAGTGAAATAAATCAGTTATATAATTAGTAAGCAGTACTCACTCATTTGAGCTCTGTATCAATTTCAGTTAATTACATTTTTTGTTGTAAAACATGAACTCTAGTTTATCTAAAGATATGGATATACATTGTAACTAGTACACGCCCGGTAAACATTCGATCCACAATGAAAAAGAGAACATAACAAAATTAGCGAAAGCCACTTCCAGGATTTAGCGAAAGTGCTGATTTGTTGACAAAAAGTGAGTATGACCAACATTTTTTTCTCTTTATAAGACAGAAAGATGAACTTTTTGAAAGAGAAGTTTTCTTTTTAAAGAGAAGAAATGTTGGTCTTGCTCACTTTTAGACTGTTTTCACTCAATCCAGGAAGTGGAGTTTGCTCAAATTGTTATGTTCTCCTTTTGGTTGTAGAGCGAATGTTTACCGGGCGTGTAGTAGCTTTTTGGTCATGATATCCTAATGAAGTTTAAAGCAGACTGCTAATCCTGAGCAGACAGCATGGATGTGCCAGCTGAATCGGATCTACAGTGTTCACCATTAGGATAACAAACATCTCAAGGAGTAAAGGTTTTATCTTACACTTTTATCTTCGCCATGTAAATAATTATTTATTATTATACTTTGATATTTTATGGCAGGTGTTTTAATTGATATATTTGACCACTTTGGCCAGTACCGGTAAATTGTTTTTTTTGTGTTGTTTTCTGTTGCACATGTGTACATGTACCTGTTATTATATTCACTCTACTTTAACAGAAAAATAACTTTATGTATTGTTTTTCATATACCTCAGCATTATCTTCAGAAATTATTCTATGATATTTTTAGAGTAGAAGAAAGCACTTTTGAATCTTGCATTTATAGACCGACTTTTTCGTTTCATACTAAGTACAAGACACCTGTGTAAACATGTGTAAGATATTTTTATGCTTCATATTTGTCAAGTGTTACACTTGTCCATCCATCCGTATTTATGTCCCCCAAATCTTGTGGCATCAGCTCTTCATTAACTATTGTGCAGATTTCTTTCAAACTTGCACAGAAGATTAAGCAAGATGTGCAGATGATCGTTAAGAAATTTTATTTCCTCTGACCATTATTACCAGAGTTATGGTCCTTTGTTACAATTATGAAGCAGTGGGGGCATCAGTGTCCAAGGACACATTCTAGTTTTATTTATTTTGTAAAACCATTGTGAAAATTTTATATGGTTTTAATTATGAAAAATGTTTTACATTTTAAAGTTAAACTTTTTATACACTCTTTAGTTAGTTTGAATGTCAGATCTGTTTAAATGGTTTGAATGCTAGATGAAAAACTGGTTTTAAATGTCAAATGTTGAACTGGTTTTGAATGTTGAATTTTTAACTGGTTTGAATGTTGAACATCAAACTGGTTTTGAATATCAAATGTCAAACTGATTTTGCATGTCAGACTGGTTTTGAATGTCAAATGTCAAACTGGTTAAATGGAATGTCAGACTTGTTTTATATGTCAAATGTCAAACTGGTTTTGAATGTCAGACTTGTTTTGAATGTCTAATGTCAAACTGGTTTTGCATGTCGGACTTGTTTTGAATGTCAAATGTCAAACTGGTTTTGAATGACAAACCTAGAACAGTATCTTTGTTAAGTAGACCATCACTGGAGTGTTACATTTTACATTATTTTTAAACTTTTATATGCTGCAATAATTTTTCATACGTTTATATAAAACATCACAAACATTTAACTCTGTACTCCTTATTTAGGGGTTTTATGAAATGTGTAACCTGTGTAGATCCAGATCAGCTGGAACATTAGGTGGGATAACAGTTTTCCTATGAAGTAAAGGGTTAAATATATTTGTTAAATACATTAATGTATGCAGCAGCAAAAATGTTGCTTTTTAAACATTTTTATTAACGGAAAAGTTTAAAATGAAAAGAAATTTAAAAATATGTTCATGTATATATCTGACTTAAAGTCTTCAGGATTACACTCTTTCATTACCGGTACTTTCAGTTTCATTTTAGTATAAAATCAATTTTTAATCTTAGTAAAAATACATTTTTTAATCTTAGTCACTAGCTTTTTATAATTTTATAACATTATTGGTAGAGATTGTTATGTAGATAATGAAAGCTGTTTTTATGTTATATACTAGTAACACTGTTCTCTTTGGATAGCATATGGGAAATAAGTGTAGATCTAGATCTGTGTCTGGATCACTTTTGACTTTTAGATTCATTAAGTTATTTTGGACCAAGAAGCATGGATGTGCTGGCTGATCTGGATTTACACTGGTTTTCCATGCGATAAAAGGCATACTCTTTGAGAAAAGAATTTAGAATTATGCTGTATAGACTTTTGACATCAGCCATACTTTTAAATTTGTTAATTATTCTAAGAAGACATAAAATTTACCTTTTTACTCCATATATACGGGTTTTATGGCAAGTGCAAACAGTATAGATCCAGAATCTACTTTGTTTGGGTTTTGGTCTGAAAAACACAAAATGAAACAAAAGGCTAACTGTAGAAACTGATCAGATGGCATGGATGTGCCAGATGATATGAATCTACACTAGTCTGCCATAGATAACAACCATATTCCATGGAGTAACGGACATATGAACATACAGATAAGAGGCTAATTATAAAGCCAATTGACATCTACAGTAATATTATTTTGCATCAAAATGTCATGAAACCTGTTAAGAATGTTCGTGTTGATAAAGCTCAAACTTGTTTAGTTCATTAATTTTGAAACAAAGTAGGGCCACCACCCATACATGTTACAAAAACAGATACTACTTTTCAGACAATCTACAACTTGTATTATTCACACTGTTAGTTTCTACAAAGAATTTGAGATTGATTGGGTAATTGCACATTATGACTGCTATACAGCGAAACCCTTTTAGTTAAGACTATCTCTTGAACTGAACAGAAAGTGTCTTAATAGTGGGGGTTCTTAATAGAGGGGTAGAAATTATTGCAAAACTGTCCAAAGCAAATTGAAATAATGGTCTTACTATTAATATGTTTTTTTAGGGGGGTGGGGGTGGGGATGGTCTTTATGTATCAGAAAACAGACCCAATATTTGGGTACTGAAGATTATTAAGTGGTAAATACAAATACTTTGTTCAGAAAATATGTTTTTGTGTGGTTCCTAAGATATGTCTCATATTGGTTAAGCTTGACTGCTTAAACATGTTAAAATATTCACAAGGTTAGAAAAATGTTAGATCTTGTGAACTTGTATTACTAGTCTTAATTCACCATGGTTGTTCAGAAAATTTGTATTGCTGGGATCTCAGACATGTTTGATGAAGTTTCTTATTTATATTTCAAATATTTCATCGGCATTTCCTTACTAAACTCAAACTGATAGATCTGTTCTTATGTGATAAAATTTGAAAAGTCTTTGGCTGCTAACCAGTTTTTTATTGAAGTGTTTTAACTGGACTACTGAATTTCTTTAATAGACTTGACCTATTTTAAGCATGAAGAACTTGAGAAAGTCCAATATTTGGTGATTAACAGGAATTTATAACTGAATTAAAAACTGTGTAGATCTTTTTCAGACTGCGCAGGCAATCTATTTAGGGTCTACACTGGTTGCTAAAGAAATAATGATGATCTGAAAACTTAAAGTGTTAATAAGCCTTGGTAAAACCTGTAAATTCACAGTACAGACTGAATTAACTACATTGAAGATCTAACCTGTTCATGTTTTATTTAAGGATTGAGTTCACTTGGTTAAAATAAATTTTCAAGTGTTTAGATTTCATTTTATGCCTAAGAAATATAGGGAATTACTTATTATATTTTATTCTCAATACTAAAAAAGGAACAGTTGAATTAACTAAGTTCTACCAGCAGCATTGTGAATAAAATTTAATTTTTTGTTGTTGGTTATTTTACATTTAAGTTGAGAGTTTTTTATGCCAATTCTGGGCCGAAAATAAGCCAAAGTCAGGGTTAAAATGAGGCCCCAGTTTTTAAATAGTTTTTGTTGCCAAAATTGAAGTTTGAAACGTCAGCATTGTGGGTAAAATTGTCTCTTTAATGTCCGTCATTGAACTCCTTGTCCCCTCATATTGATGGAGACTTTATTTCTCAGGTGTTTTTCATACTTTATGATGCATTTTAACGTAATAATTTATGTATTATATACATATTGTTGTAATTTTAATAAAGTTGAATTTTAAATGCATTTTTTGTTTTTGTAGTTTATTTGGTGTTTAGCGTTTGTATTAGAGTTAAGATTTAACTTTGATTTTGAACTCTGAAAGCAAAGAACTGTTGCATTATATTGTACGTTCTTGCAATGTGGTTTTCTTTTTGTTGGTTAGTCAAAACACGTTTGGTCAACATTTTAGAACGAACAAACAACAACAACAGTTCTTCCTGTGCTTTTAGAATCAGAGCCAGGTTAATTTCAGAACGTTAGTGGATCCAAAGGCTGCAAACGCCATTCGCATTTGGTTTAATTACCATCACTTCTCAAGAAAACAACGGTTAAATATTAATCGTATTGTAAATTATGACATTTCTTTGCTTGGGATACATCATATAAGTCGATGTCTCATGGACCAATTGTAATAAACGAAATTGCCTGTTCGTATTTTCATTCAAAAGTTTAAATGATGATTTATAAAACAATCCGCTTAACACGTCTATTAGGTCTAGATGCATCATGGCATCGACAATTCCTTAGGGAATAATATCAAGCCACCGTAATTTGCATCACTAATATAGGACTCTTCACAGCAAATATGTCAACATAGTAAAGTCACTGTGACTCGTTTCCACACAGTCCTGTCGTGCCGTCTGATCAGGATCTGCACTGTTCGCTTTTTGATTCGTTAGGTTATTTCTGACCAAAATCCGACCAGTGCAGATGTGCCGGCTGATCTGGGTCTACCCTGGTCGCACATGCGTAAAAATGCTTATATATGGAGGAAAGGGTTAACATATTTGATGAACATGTACAGAAGAGTTAGCCATACTGAACATCGCAAAGATGTTGGCATCCATGCTATATTGACAGGCTGGGATCGGGCTATGAATGAGATCAGCAGGGTGGATCGCGGTGCGTTTATTACAGTTTAATTTTTAGTACACAGTTGCGCGTAGATCTATTTTCTTCAAACTATGGACGCGGTTTTTATATAATTATCAGGTGAACTAACTCATGGATAACAACGACGATTGCATAGAATTTATAATCCTGTAATTAAATCTTGAATTCTGACGTTACTGATTAATGATCATAGCATCGTCATGGACTAATGGCATTGGTATCCCAGGCGAAATAAGTAGGTAATTGGATAAATGTAATAAAAACAACTTCAAGAATATAACTATTTTAGAATAATTATGTACTTTGTATGGAAATAAATATTTTCACCCCTAAAAACAACAACTTCCCTTTGAAAATTGCTTAACTCTTAAAATATTGCGAGGCTGAAGCGGCCTTCAAGCCCACGTGATTGAACACAGGCCAGTGCTTCTCGGGTGAAGAAGATGGCTACTGTCACATAGGTATGACATATTTAATATCTCCTTTAAATTACTTCTTTTTATTTAAAAATAGTTTTCAAAAAATCAGAGTTATCGCCAGAAATTCTGTGATTTTTGATTTTATTGGGTTTTATCACACATAAAATTATACGAGTTTAAACAGGCCTTTTTTATTTATCAAAATACAATCAAGTTTCGCTTTAGAAAAACATAGTGGAGAAAGACACTTGGTCTACTAGTTAAAATATTATTTGATAAGAGTTAGTCATACTAAATAAACTGTTTTTCTTCTTTTTAAATTCAAATTAAATTAATTTTATTAATCTAAAGAATGGTGCTATTTTTCTATTCATATTTTATTTTTAAATCAAGTTTCGTTTTAAATAATCATAGATAACTTGAAAGTTAATAAGTCTACTGATTTGAATATTATTTCCAAGGAAATGATTTGAACTTAATAAAATGTTTCAGTAGAGTTTAAATCTAATGTGTTCAAGTTAAGTGATCTTAGGGATTTTTTTATTTTCGTTATTTTTAGTAACACATACGGGAAAATCAGTTCTATAAATAGTTAAAGTCTACATGTATCTTGTTATACTGGTTAACGGGTGAATGAGAATGAAAAAAGCATTTTATCATTATTAATTCCCAGAAATATACCTCAAAACATGAATTAAAATTCTGATGTTTCTGTGCACCAGTTAGCGAAGCTTAAATAAAAATATCCTGGTCAACAAATAACTTTATATTTTTGTTTCTAGTATATATTATTTTATTAAAAAAAATAGGGAAATAACAGACGTAGTGATTTTTCTACAAACTACTCACTACACCTTTCACAAGAAATGACATACAAAAGATACAGTTAAATAAAAGTTATCAGTTAAAACGTTGACTGGATATATTAAAGATTCATTGGTGAATTTTAGCATTTTTATTTAGTTTTCGGAAAATAATTTTACTTCCTGGTTTTAAAAATAGAGCACAGGTTTACATGGTGGTATAATAGAAGTAATATTGAAAAGTGAATTACTTACTAGTAGTTACAACTCTATTTTCACCGAAATGCATAAATACATACGGTTTAAACAATCTAGGGCGATCCTAAATCTTTATCGGCCAAATGAGTCTGTCTGTTCGTCATTTTTTATTCAAGCAAGATCTCCTGTGAACTTAATAGTTAATTTTGATAACCTATCTTAATAGTTAATTTTGATAACCTATCTTATGAAACATATAAAACTTCAAAATAGTTAGAAAGATGTCCCAATGAGACCCCGAGAGAGTTCATCCGTACTTTTAAAACTTTCGAAAGTCAACATATCATTAGTTATTCTAAAGCTTGATTCAGACTTATTATCGTATTTTATCCTGACCCTCAAGTCCGAACAGGGGGCCATGAGTGCAAATATAAACTTACATGTATATAAGGAAAGCGATAACATTTTCTCTGTAATGATTTGGTCAGTTTCAATAAAACGATTTCTGGGTAAAATTAATTACAGAGTCTTGGTGGGTAATCAAACTGCACCTTACCATGCATTTTGTAAACAAAAGTCGGCCATTTTGGATGTAAATTGGTAAGTTTTACTTTTACTCATTATATAAAAAAACTCTAAAAATTGAGATATTGCTATGAACCTCAGCTACACATTTTTCCGAATCTGTTGGTACCTAGATGGAGTATTAACTCTTTGTTGAACACAAGTTAAAAACCTTGGGCAAATGAAATTGAACCGGCGAGAAATTTTGCTTTTTTAAAAGGGCGCTTTAGGAGACTGCACTATCTTGATAACGCATCACTCTCTACAGCCGAGTGATTTCAGCAATTCGAATAGTTGATATCTCCTATTTGTATAGATGATATCAATAAAATTCATTAAATAGTAAAACAGTGCCACATAAAAATGGACCAAGATGATTGTACAGCCAGAATCCTCCAAATGAATGTTAAAGCCTTAAGGCACCGAAGAAATGTTTCTGTCAGAACATACAGAATAAAACAAGATGTGTTTTACAGAACACAACGTCCCCATTTGAATGAAACAAATTGTGCGTTTGCGACCAGTAAGGATCCAGATCCGCGCAGTCTAATCTGGTTCCAAACTGATTGCTTCTCAGCCTCTGAAAATATTAACGAACATTTTGAATCCTGATCAGACTGCGCGTTTGCGCAGGTTGATCTGAATCCATACTGGACGCAAAAAATGTTGGTTTTCTCGTGGCGCATCTCAAATAATGAAGTTGAATCACTGTCATAATTTACAAGGTCAAATTACCCAGCATACTTAACACAATATTCCTCTATTGTTGCAAATTCAAACTAACATGGATTTTTTTAAATAGAACGTGAACGTGAACTTTGAACATTTACAGAACATCACTTAAAGACAGATTCAACACACACCAAAATCTGATCAGTGATCTTAAGTTATTAATAGCTGAGCGGATCCACTGTGAAGACATTTGCAAAGGCAAAACCAAACAAAAACATAATTTAAATCTCTTAAGAGATCATTCACACACAGAGTGTGAGGTATATGAAACTTTCCACCGATTCCCGAAAATGATATTGGCAAATACAAAATTTAATGTTATTTGGCTTTTCAAGTTAAACAAGTGAACACATACTTTGTCATTAATTTTTGAACACTTTATAATAACTTAAGTGTTCTCTGCACATTTGACATTGTTTGAATTTATAGAAGCAGTCATCCCAAGATACCATGTGTCCGCAAGGATCAAGAACTGTGTCTCTTGCTCTGTCCATACATATCACACAGTCTGCAAAAAACCAGAAAGAAACCAATAACCATATATTGATGAATATATTGACATAAAAAGTGACTTAAGAAATAGTTTAGCTATCGCGTGCACACGCGATAACTATTAGCTGGATACGCGATATACTGATAGTTATTTTACATGCATGCGATAGCTAGTACATAAGTACACGATAATTTAGATGGACAACCAATATATATTAGGCGTTTATGCGGCTGTCATTTGCGCACGCTTTAGCTACTACATGAGCATAGGATAGCTACAACTTGCGCAACCGATAGATATTGCACGTAATAGCTATCACATGCGCACTTAATTGTTATTGCCTGCCCACATAATGGCTATTGCGTTCCCACATAATACATATCATGCGTGCACGTAAAAACTATCACATGTGCGCGTAATAGCTATCGTGTATAAGCAAGTAATAACCTGAGCACGTAATAGCTATTTCATGTACACGTAATAGCTATCGTGCGCCCACATATAAGCTATAATTTGTGCATGTTATAGCTATGATGTGTACAGGTAATAGCTATTGTGTGCCCACATAATATCTATTATATGCCAATGTAATGTTTGAAATGTCAGCCATTTTATTACTAGAATAAGCGTGGAAGCACATTTATCTGATTCTTCATAATAGGGTCCGTTTCAAAGAATAGTAATTTGATGATAATTATAGAAGTTATATAACCCGAATAAGATATGAGTTCTTTATCTTCCGTTTTGTTGTTGTTTTGATAATAGCTTTTACAGTTTTATAATAAGTCTCTTTATGGACTTCCCTAACCTGGTTAGTCAGTGCATGTTAATTACTTACACCAGTCATAAAAATATCATGATGCGACATCCGGCCTTGTTATGTGGGATCCTCATTTAGTTAAATAAAATTTGCATAAAACCACGAACGGAATAAGTAAAAAACACGATTGACATCTTATATTTAATAAAAATCTTATACAAAAATATTTTATTTTGAAAGCGGAAATAAAATCGCATAAAATAATTTATCAAAATGATCCATATAGAAAGTAATACCCTACAGGTTAGTTTCTTCGTATTATTAAAGAAGTTTTGTTTCTCTTATGTTTGTTGTCATTGTTTGATAAAGGCAACTTATTTTGCTAAATTAGTTCCAGGAAATCCACTATCTAAATCAATGTTAAATAATGTAGTAACAAAAGGTCCGCTCGAAGAAGTCCACTACATATTACATGTACACTTTCAATGAATTCTGAAATCGCAAGACGTAAACAACGCCCGTAACGACTTAAGGTTAGAAGATAGATACCAAAGACGCAGTATATAGAATACAAAAAATAGTTTAAGCAATTGACCATAGCCCATAGGCCAACAAATTGATTCTCAATCAATTGTAGTCCACATTAAAGCCAAGGATCTGAGCAGAGTCCTGGACAATTTCTCCTAAAAATGTCAGCGATATCACAGCAGACGGGAGTTATTGTAAACTTGCGACCCTACCAAACATCAGGACCTGATGATTTACCTACCATATACTTTAAAGAGCAGCACAGAAGCTAGCAACAGCTTTATTAAAAGCTCTTACAACTACCTATATATAAAGCAAAGATAACAGGCATGAGATCTGGCATGGCCAATCTACCGAGTGGCGACACACCATCCAGAGTCGAAGTTCGATAAGGAAGCAGTCAGAGACCACTTTAGTTCTTGGACCCTTTTTGCCACCTACATTCAATAGTGAAATTTCATTCTGCACTTATGGTAAAACATGGATGTTATAATAATAATAATAATAATAATAATAATAATAATAATAATAATAATAATAATTTCTTTATTTTGAGAGGATAACATATTTGGCATGGCCATTCTTACATATTGTCCTCTTAAAAACAAGTGCAAATGATTACAAATTTACATTCATACATACATACATTCTCATAATATAATTGAAAGAAAGAAAAAAAAACTTATAAAGTTACAATAAAATTTCAAGAACAATATGAAAATGCTGAAAACAGACATATTTAAATGAAAAATTATAACAATAGCAATTATAACAAAATATTCCTGACCTAAACATCTTAAACATTAATACATAATTACACTGTAATTGTCTTGACAATGCACTACAGAATCAATCATACGAATTTTGCGTGACTTATGATGAATTTAAGTGTTTGCCAAATGTTTATCTATTGCAATACAATCTGTTATTGATAATAAAAGGGAACATTAAAAACCACAACAAGTGTAGAAGGCTCTTTTTGTTAAAAATGCATATAATAGCACAAGCTGCATAAACTCCGGTTGAGCGCATCTCGATTTACACAGGCAAACATTAAAATTTCGATAAATAACAAAGGACTGTGTGCATACGACAGATTCATAGCATTCTATTTTCATCTGCGTAAAAATATATTTTCTTTAAACGAGAAAACAATGGACAGATTAGAATTTTTATACAGAAAAGAATTTTGAAAGGGAATCTAAAATATAAATTTTGTATATTACTAAAAAGCAATGAGTATATCATTGGGGTGATTGACGAAAATGAGTAAAATAAGAAAATATGTCCAGTTTGGAGGAAATCTGAAATCCTGTTTAATACTCCTAACTTCCAGTTTTGAGTTTGAAACCAAAATAGCAGGAAGCATTGCAAAATAAAGTTTAACGAACATTTTCATTTAAGGATACACTTCAGAACAATTGCTAGCATTACATTAACCACTATAGTTAAGTATAGTTTAACAATAACTAAATTAGTACCGGTATTATCTCACTCGACAAGTTGTCGGCGAGCAGAAGGGGAATTTACCTAAAATGATACTGAATGCGTAAAAGATCTGTTGACGAACGAACTTTTTTATGTGCTGCAAAGTTTGTTGTTATTGAAAACCAGGCTACCGGGATTAAACACTACCGTTGTTATAGTACTGGAATTTTCACAAGACTTAGCATGTTTGCTTCAAAGTCATTTGTTTTACTTTCAGGATGTAATGGCAGAATGGAACCCTCTTTCGAGTTTAAACGAAGCGGGTCAACCCAATACTTCTATCTTTGGCCAGGATAGAATGAGGGTTGACCCGAGAAACGCATGTATGTTATATTGTTTTTACTGACTGGTAAAACGACTACTGAAGTAAGGTGAAGAAAATGATAGCGATTTTAATGAAATTCTAATAAGTGATCTCACAAACGGCTTCGTTTAATTGCTTCTGACTGTTCCGATGTGGTTAACACTCTGAATTATTCCTAGTTCGTTTTTATCTGTAGTGGTTTGTCCCCTTTTCTCTTGTTATTGTTTTAGGTTCTTACCGTTTGTAAACTTCGAGTTTTACTGCTTTTTTGGAAATGACAGAATATGTATTTGGCTAGGCTTATCAGCAATTTTCCATTCTCAAGTTTCAGAAGGAATTTAAATATCTTTGAAAATGATTATTAGCCAATTGTATTGACGGACCTTAGTCAGTTACACTACTGGTGTGTGGTGATTTCTTATTGAGAGTCTGAATGCAAATACTGATTTCTTTGACCAGGCCAGCAACATTTACTCAGACAGACGATAACGATATATGAATAAACATTTGTTAGATTAACTTAAAAAGTTAAATTTCAATAAAAGGGTACCTGAGTAGTTTCCTTTTCAGACTCTGGATATAATTTACCTTTACAAGAAACTGGCCAACCTGGCATCGTGGAACCGGATGGCTTCGGCTCGTTGCCAAATTTTACCATCAGCGAGGACCAAGTTGCAGTAGATCAGCGTGTTGCTTCTTTTCAGAAAAATGATATCCGAGATCGACAGTCATCTGTAACAAGAAACACCTATCAGCCAACAGTTCCCCCTCCCAACCAGAGTCACCATAGACCAGTAGCAAGTCTACATGTATCTTTACCGCAACAGTCAGCATCGGGATTTTCACCCAGAATAAACATTCCTTCAGATGGCCATTTGTGGGAACTTTCTGCAAGCGATGCCTACTACTTTTGGACCACTCAAGGTTTGTAGCTAACTTTTATCACCCAAGGTTCGTACCTAACTTTTACCATTCAAAACGCTTCCTCGATGCTTAAGTGTAGTCAGCTTTTATTTTGTATCATTTTTGAGCTTTATTTCAATAAGACATTCGCTTGAAGTTACGTTTAACTTAACAATTTTAATTTGGTCTGTATGAATAACCAAACTAGTACGGATTTCTTAGCACGGTATACATGTACATGCATGCGTCCATTACTGGATATTTTATTTACAGAGAAACCTGTTATTCATAACCGTGTTGCGCCAGACAATTTTCCACAGTCTCCATCAACGCACGAATCAGTGCAACGTGAACTA
The DNA here is from genome assembly GCA_038501625.1 of Corbicula japonica. Classification (NCBI taxonomy): domain Eukaryota; kingdom Metazoa; phylum Mollusca; class Bivalvia; order Venerida; family Cyrenidae; genus Corbicula; species Corbicula japonica. The sequence continues at coordinate 20,201 of JAZAYU010001367.1, forward strand.
GGACAACTGTTGGGGGCTGATCAGTATGCACAGAGATACAGAGAATGTTATGAATCGCATATATTCGCGGGGAGAAATGACACTTCTGCAAATGCCTATGCAACGCATCTACTAATAGGTAAGCTGAATATAAAATTACGTTAAATTACAATTAAACAACACTACAACTTACACCTAAATACCACGAATGCAACATTTGCTTGGATCTTTATTTCACTGCTAGTTTGCTTTTCTTGAGCTTATAACAATATTAAAGATTTCATTAAACATAATCTCTGCAAAACAGGTAAACTTTTCGCTTGACAGTGCTATTATGTTTGTATATTTGGAAGCGTTTGCAAGCAACAATGTCAATGTAAATGGTGGATTGGAATTAATTCACTTTTTAAGGCAACTAGAACTTGAACTTGTTTGTTGATATGAGAACCATGTATGAATATTGTGGACCCTGAACCTGGTTTTGATTGTGGACCCTGAACCTGGTTTTGATTGTGGACCCTGAACCTGGTTTTGATTGTGGACCCTGAACCTGGTTTTGATTGTGGACCCTGAACCTGGTTTTGATTGTGGACCCTGAACCTGGTTTTAATGTTTTGCCACAGACCGTTACCCGTCTGGTTCACACTTTGTAGTGTATTTTGAAATTATTACATTAAATTATAAACTCAAACTGAGTCTTGATTTTTTCGCCTTGTTTTCGGCTGTGTTTAGATTTTGCTATTCCTGATATGAATATTTCACTTAAAAATCGGTGTAAAACAACGTCTTAAACAACTGTTATTTAGTTATGATTAATTATCAATTTTAATTTCAGATAGAAATGCAGTGATGTGCGTATTATGTAACTACGGAGGTGAGGGATTCCCTCAAAATATCACCCATGCTCCTAACTGCCCCGTCCTGCAATGTCTTCAACGAATTGCTAATCCAATGGTGAGGTTTTGTTTCATACTTAAATTGCATTTTATCTTTACTGAAATAAAGTTTTCAGTTCAAATTGCTTTAAATATATGTAAAAGACAGCCTAAACATTTTCAAAAACAATAGTTTTCCAATTCATGTCAACGCTTATCTAATTTAAATGATTTTTTTCAAGCCTTTAAATAATTTATATGTTATACTGAGCCGTGGAAAACAGATTGTATTGGTAAGGATGATTAGGAAGAAAACAATAATCATTTCATAGATAAAAAGGAAACGTTGAAAAAAATTAATAAATGCATATCAGGAATCGCCACACTCACAAAACACAGCCTCCCCACGCAGCGAAAAAGAAGAGAGGAAGAGAGAGAGCATGTTTGTTATAATTATGTCAATTCGAATAGGACGCCACAAACAAATAACGAACACAACAAATATATATATACTTTAGGTTAGATTTGGTTAACTCAACGGAAATGATTTTACTGCCCACTCTGCATAGCCCCAGTTTTAGGGCAATTATATTATTTATCTAATAGTATCCATATGTGCAGTACAAAATTTGATTCACAGAACTGAGCTGCACTTTCAAACCAACCTTGCAATACTAAGATTTTGACATGTGATCATCAAAACTCCATTTTCACATGTTTTGTTAAAAATCTGGTTTTAATCAGATATCGACATTCTGCTGAACAGTTTTTTTTCAATGTTAAAGAAAATCTTAGAACTAATTGTAATTTGAAAATTATTAATTCGTCAAGAGTTTTTATGCAATGTACAGATAACCCCAAAGTCACACAAATACGGCAACAGCAAGAGACAGACATGGTAGATACCACCCGTATTCCTCTAAAAGGATAGTTCAAGTATGCCTATATATACTGACACCCACAATAATTGCCATTCTGCATGGTTTGAAAATAGCATATTACAATCAAAGGAGGTTATTGAAACTTATAACAATATTGCAGTGAAGTACGGGGAGACTTTATACATCGGCCACACAGACCTTAACGACTGCAGTAGTGATATACAAAATGTATAGATAACCCCAAGGTCATATAAATACGGCGACAGCGCCTAGCCAACCATGCAAGAGATAGATACAGTACATACAATCGGTATCCACCAAAAAGATAGTTCAAATATGTCTGTATACTGCAGCAGCAACTGTCAATCTTTATGGGCTGAAATTAGCACATCACCATCAAGGGAGGTATTTGAAACCTATAACTACACTAGAGTGAAACAACTTTGTTTAAAATAAGGCATAGAATAGTCTGGGTTTAATTTATCACTGTGACACTAATTATCTTCACAGTTAAGAAACATAATAATGTCATTCGCCGACACTTCCATGTCTGACCTTTTAAATTAAGATTGCAAGCTACATTCCTTAACTTGTCAGTCAAATATATGATTTGAAAACGTTTCCAGAGAACTTACCAACATTCTGATCAGTCTTATCATAGAGGTTCTACTCCGGTAACGGCGAATCAAATACTTATTCCAAGGCCCGAACAAGAGGAGAATGACAATTCTAACTTCGTGGAACAAAGGCCTCCGACGCTATTCTATACCGCTAACAATGAACAGTCGGGTCAAGCAAGAAATTCACAAATTCTGAATTTGAAATTCTCTTCACATTCGGGTGGTATACTGCATTTGATTAATTAGCCACATTCCGAATGTATTCTGTTATATAGATAAACACATCCATAATACGTTCTTTTTGTAAATGCTTCGCATATGTTTAAATTGTTGTTACAGTTATAAGATTCATACCGATACTTTGATGAGTATTTAGCATTCTTCCAAAGTCTAGCACGGAAACATTTAAAGCTTTATTTTTTATATATTTCATACATATCAGTTTGATATAACATGCGTTTCAAACGTTTTTATACAGTCTTCATTCAAGAAAAGATAAAACGTATTGAACCAGTTTTCATAGTAGCATATATATCGTGTATTGTTACAGCGCGGCCACCAGTATACCAGCAATATACAAGTAGTACTGTGCGCTATAGGACATTCGACAATTTAAATTGGACATCAAAACAAAAGCCGAAAAAACTGGCAGAAGCAGGACTGTTTTACACAGGTATCCGTTTTGTGTTCATTTGTATTTTCTAATTTAAGTTGCACATCACTTTAACCAATAAAGAAAACACAGCGAGAGAGTGATAAAGATAGAGACACTAGAGTCAGAGACTCTAATTAACAAATATATCACCACGGACGTTCAATAAAATAGAGCATCCTGCAGGGAACACTCAGTATCAAAACATACTAGGGATTCAAACTAGTTCTATGGTTTGCCAATCTCAGATTTGCCATGCTAGGTTTTCATTGCACTTAACGGAGTAAATAAACTGCCATTAGCCGACGTACTATGAACTTTTGCAGAAAAAGTGAAACAGACACGCAACGAAAGTAGGTAACTGTCAGGCAACTTAGATAAGTAGCGAAGTGCGTTATGTGAAAAAATATATTTACGGGAATTTATAAATCGAAACTATTTATATTGTAATCTTAAGTCGAAGGCATACGTATCCACTGTCATGTAACAGCTGCCCTGTACCAAATGTTTGATAAAGGAAGATTAAATTGTCGCCGTGCACACTTCAATTTTGAAAAAAAAAACAACAACAATTAGGTCTTTATTTCTATCAACAACAGTGTCAACCGGACACGTTGGTCTTAAAGGAAAAATTCAATCACCGAATCAACAATCATTTTCATCGTAGGATCTAAGTATACCTGTCTTTACCGAACATAAGTAAACAAATTAGAAACAATAAAACACAAACCTTTTTCTTGCTTGTTTGATCGTCATCTTGAAAACTGCCATATGGTACTTAACATTTAGTACAGAGAATTTGTAAGACGACAGTGGTGTCTCTCTCACCGAAAATATTTAGTGCATTTGTATGTTTTGCGAAATTAGGGAGTTAAGTTCCGTTATTAAAACAGAGTGTTGAAAATATGTTTCCTTTAAATCAGGTATCGCTGATCATTGTCGGTGTTTCTATTGTGGTGGTTTGCTACAGGACTGGGAGGAGGATGATGATCCTATAGTGGAGCACGAGAAGTGGTTTCCTAACTGTCACTTTATCCAAGAGCTTATGAAGAATCGTCCAACTGCAGCAACTGTAAATATACCATTTAACCTGCTGTTAAAAGCTTTGTTAATATGTTATTGAAATTATTTTTGTGATAGAATCATAATTTTTTTTTAATTTAAAAAAAGAGCAAATAAAAATAAAATATTCTGGTCTTAATATAATTTATTTGTTTTAGAGCACAAGTAGACAGGAAACACGTTTTCAAGATGTAACAGAGGCTTTTGCCAGTCTTGGAATACAAGAACAAGGTACTTAAAATAGTAATAGTAAACTTAAACAAATATAATGATATTTGATGACAAACACAATTTAAGTAAATTAATAAATTATGATCAGCGATTGTTTTAAATTCTTCATTGTCATATTAAAAGGCAATAGGCATACTCAACATGTTTTCTTATTTTAGTATCCACTACCTTGCCCAAGCACTTAAACCCTGATATCTGCACCATCTGCCGGCGAAGGGAAATAGCAGTAACACAGATGCACTGTGGTCACATAGTTTGCAGATCTTGCCTGCCAACAGCTAATGCAGAAGGAAGATACTTATGTCGGGTTTGTGGTAGAGAAGTTGTGAATACTGCTGCTATTGATCCGTTTTGCAGAAGATCGCATTCACAGTGGCCAATGTGATCTCCAGAAGGACAAGGAAATCCAAAAGATATACTGTCTACGAAACTTATTTTTCTAGTTAACAATATTTTTGGAGAACTTATTGAAATCCATTTGGCTGGGTTATAGATGTTGGTTCTATTTTGTGACTTCATGATGAATAATATTATATGTAGTTTTTGTGTGCGAATTTTTAAGTAATTTCGCATCTGTCCCTCTGTCTTTTTTATCTGCCAGTGTCTGACTGTTCTAAGTTTTATATTTCATAGTGATTTGTTAGTTTTGATACTCAAATTTTTAGTGATGTTACTACATGTATAAGTGGTTGATTAAGAGTTGACTCCTGCGAATTCATTCATTTTCGTATGGTACTAATTTGGTCATGGGAAAAGGTACCTTCGGTCATTTTTAGTGATATTTTAGTTTTTACTTAATTTAGAAAGAACTTACAACTACAAATCAATTTCTGATTGTGATTTTGTCACACATTTTGACAATAAAATGGTATTTTTACCGCGAAATGCATAATAAATAATGTCGTGTGCTCAAATTTATGGCGTCATTTCAAGGATTGATGTTAACTGTCCGAAGGTACCTTTTCCCGTGACGCGCCCCATTTAAATAGATTTCGTTGGTGGACTGATCCACAAATTCAAAACCACCATAAATAAACGAATTAAATTCAAGAGTATTTTAGAAAATTGAAAACCACATTTTTAGAAACCCCCACAAATGCCTTTTAACCGAAAACAAACTACGAAATTGATGTTCAAGAATAAAAGTGAATGTACTGTATTCAGAAGTGAGTTTATTTTCAAATGTTTTTTTTTATTATTCTATGTAGATACCCATGTTAACAATTGTTGTCTTTGCTGTGACAAATATGATGGGACAACAATTGGTACATATAACGTGGGTGTCTAGCACCAATGAAAGGGTAATCCGCTAAGTTATCGAATCTTATTTTGAAGAAGAGCATATACTTCAGCCAAACAGGTTGACAAACTTAGCTTGTGTAAAGCTGCCCCAAGGTTATAAAACTTGAGTTCGAACTTCGTTCTTAAAACTCAAACTTGTGTTGTTTTTTCTTTTCAAGAAAATGTAACTTTTACTGTTAATTGTTTTGGTACACCATCATTATTCTGTTGAGAAATTTGAATAAAGTAATGAAAGCAGTGTTAATCAGCAATATCACTCCTAGGTTTCATGAGTGTTTTGAGCACGTAGTTGAAAGTCAAGTTTCATAATCGCGGGGCCAGATCAACAAAATACTTATTTATTAAGTTATTTTAGAGGTTGTTCGTTTAGTAACTAATAAATAAGAAAAATACGCATAATTAATGTAAAAGATGAAGAAAGTTTAAAAGGGAACTTTGAGAGCCACGGAACATGACAAATATGAAAATATTGCAGGCTCGGTTTGATTGAGCCTGTTCAGGGGCAATAATGGAAATGCATATAACTACACACGCCGCCTAGCCCCGGTTGAGCGCAACTTAATATTTACACCAGTAAACAGTACAATTTAGATCCATTCCAAACGATAGATTTTAAAAATTTTAAATGTAAAATTAATATCTGATTTTGTTTTGCGTTCAGTAAATATTTTCACCTTCCATTTGTTTTCCATTAAAGAAGGTTGTTTTGTTACAATTGTTTTCTTTTACTATTGTGTGCTTTTAACTTATCTTATTTCTTCTTTCAAAACGCTTTTCATAGGCTTGTTACTTGATTTCTCTCTTTGAATTTACCATTAACTCCATATATACAATGTAGATCAATATCAGCCGGCACATTCTTATTTGTGATCAAGATTTACACTGTTCGCTTTTTTCCCCCTCAGATATAACCTAATAAATCGAATTGCAAAAAGAATATATCCTATCTTAACATGGTATCTCAATATTATTTCTGAAAACATATATCCTTTAAATCTCCAGCCAGTGGAATAGAAATATCAAGTTTGATGTTTGATAACTTGTCTAAAATTAATTAAATGAATATTTGTTTTGAGAAAATTATTTGTCATTACAAAAAGGTGGATTTCATGTGTAGAAAAAAAGATTGAAAATAAAGACAATAAACAAAGACCAACTGTGGATAAAGACCACATTTAATTTTTACCCGTTACTGCTTGAAAAAACATATTCACATGTGAAAGAAAGTATTTGTAAAGACCGTTTTGGGTGTTTAGCCTGAGTGCTCTTTGAAGACAAGTTTGAATGTATTTAGATTATTTGGTTTAGAAAAGTGTATTTTTTATTTTGCTCAATGAATAGTAATGAAAACAGACTTAAAAACAAGCACGTGAATAAAGTAACAGCCTATGAAGGAAATGGCTTTGTTTCTTATTTCATCCCTGTCGAGTGGTATCAGTGCACTTGCAATGACATCAACATTAATTTCAGTAACGCTTCGAGTGTCATCACTTTAATCACGACAAATAGACTAAAAGTTAATTTTTGCCCAGGATGCACATTGTTGGGCGCTATTGTCATTGCCGTTGTTAAGATACGATACCACCATTAATGTAACATACCACAAACAATTAACATACCACAAATGCCGTAACGTTTATACTTTAACTAATACAAGAGTATAATATCTAAAATATATGCAACGAAGTAAAAGTTACATGTATGTCTTCATCTGTAGTCGTACGTGTTAGTGTAACTGTTGTAGCTTGGCTCTCATATACAAGACAACTTGTACTTGTTTGTTCATATGAATTTGTTGGGGCAAGTATGAGGCTGAAGCAACCTAGAACCTTGTTTACCTACCCCCAGTGGGGAATTGTTTTACCATTGACTGTTACAGTGCGGTGATAAAGAAGTTCTCCTTTTTCGTAAATTGTTTTGGTGTCTTATTTAAAATTGATCTTCTAATGAATACATCCTTTCAATTCACCGTTTTTTTTTGCTGCATGGGGAGGCTGTGTTTTATGGGTGTGGCAATTCCTGATAAGCATATTTCACTTTTTTAAGAAACACAATTCTTCATCCCGACACTCTCGTAAGTTGTTGACATTATAACTTTGAGCAAATGAACGGGTCTCGGACATCATTACGAGCTTATTGATAGCACAGTGGTCCAAATGTTAGAAAACAATAAAATGGTATTAACTTTAAAATGCATACATATAGAAGACTACAAGAAACAGATAAAATTAGCAAATTTACCAGGTTTATGGAACCAGAAAGTCAAGCTCGTTGGACTCTCAGTCGTTCATTCTGGTAATGTGCTTTGCATGTTTAACACTGTAAATAATAAAGGAATTATTTTAGTAAACTCTTTATTAAGAGAAGGTAACCAATTAAAATCACAATCTTATACAATGAAAATAGTAACAAAAAATTTATATGAGGCCTTCCAAATTCAGCATACAAACAACCGCAATATTCAAAACGACAGATATACAAAATGGCTATTATGATCGTGTCATTTCAGATGGACTTCTCAATTGAATTTCTGCCGAACGTGGACTATTTTGAAGAGGAGACCACATATGTTATGTTTAGTGAAAATTCACTGCGGAATATCATTCAACCTAATTTAATGTATGTGTGCAGTTGGTTTCAATAACTAATTTAAGTAAATTGGATTTATCTGTCAGCAAGTATTTGTCACTTTTTCCTTCCTGTTACGATAGGTTTATGAGACACTAGGTAGTTGATCTTCTCTAGGATTAAATTCTTTTTAGCACCAACAGGCTTTGCTGCAATGACAGATTCTAAAAGCAAAAGTTCAACCTGTTATGATGCTGAAAGCACGTGTTGTTGCTTTTTAGAAAAGGGGCTTAAAACAATTGAGTGTTGAGATTTAAGTTTTTTAAAAGTATTTTCAGTATCTAGTTCAATTATGTCTATTAATCGGCGTTTAAATGTATGATATACAATCCTGGTATATTGGCTGGAATATTGGCAAGTTTTTAGGTTTACCATAAGGTATTTCATTTGCCTGTCTGTTCCATTTGGAATTTCAAGTTCTCATAATCATGTTGAATTCATCATTTACTTCAGAAATATGTCAGATACATTAAGTAGCTCGTGGAGATTAAAATCAACATGACATCTTTTAAGGTATCTGAAATAAACAAGAAAACATAATTTATGGACGATTTCATGTTCATATTATTGAAACACAAGGATTGAGTCATATTAATATGCAATGGTATTGTAATCAAAAATACATACTTATCTTGTAAAAGATTAAAAACATAAATTAAACCTCAGTTTTATTTCGTCAAAAGATTTATGTTGATAACAACGAGTACAGACATTTAGTGTTCTTTGTACAAGTGTTCTCTTTAGTACAGCAAAATTAAGACATGTGTTATTTGGTCTCAACAAGTTAACCAAAATCTAGTTCCAGCAATATTTTACCTTTTCTGAGTTGCAAAAAAAACAACAGAGAAATCATTAAGAAGTCGTTTGAACTGTGCTAGAGTCTATAAGACAGTTAGGCAAATGATGTTTAAGGGGAGATAAAAGTTCAGAAACATCGACCAGTTACATCATTTGTGTAAACTTTCTTGGCGGCCTGACACCATTAGAACTTTGCCGAGTTTAATAATAATTGATAAAATCTGTTTTTGACTGTTTCTCTTTTATGCCGTACAACCCCGTGTTGGGCTGTTCATTTACTGGCATAATGAGGGAAACAGATTTATATAGGCATAATTCTCAATTCATCTTAAAATGATATCAAATTGTTGCATGACTATGTGTCCGTGACCAAATGCGCAAAAGTTGCGAAAAACTTAAAGATAATTAAATAAAATTGTACAGAATTTGAATCCGCGTAAACATTAACAAAATTATGTGGATTGTATAAATTTCGCGATTTTCGTAAAAAAATAGCAATTTTCTTTATTCGCTTATTAATAAATTCGCGACGTCGTCAGACTCAAATTATAAAAGTATAATTTATATAAAACCATGATCACGATTTCATCGTTAAAACATGCAAACCGTACAGATAAATACCATTTTCATAACTGAGATATAAAGCAATTAACCATCAATAAACATAATATTGTTCGGCAAGCTGCCTTTTGTTAGGTGTAAAATATAACAAACAGCGCTGACAATAGCTATATTGTTTCCTGTATCAGAAGAAATTACTCAAAACTTAACATAGTTTAAGGAAATAATCGTTTATATTATTTGCCAAAATTGTTTAAATAATTTAATCAAATAAATGAATGGTTGGCCAAAAGGAATTATACGTGGCGTTTGAAATGATTAACAGTTCTATTTTAAGTTGCCTCTTTTCAGATATTTATTATCGGATATATCAAAACTCATCATATATTTGCGATATTTATGAATTCGCGAGGCAAGCAATTCGCGAATATTAGCGAAAAAAAAACCAACGCGAATAAATCCAGTTCTACAGTATGCCTAAAACAATTCTGTTAAGTCCTTATCATAAAAAAATGCTTCCGCAGCAAACCATTTCCTCTTCCCATTGAAATACTACAATGAAGGTACTGTCTCTCAAAATAAGAATTCATAAAAAGTTTAAAAGTTAAAAATTTAAACGAGTTTTAAAAGATTTGTGTATTATTTTGTGACGGTAATAGACAAACAACACTTCTTATTATCGTGTAACATTGCACGACGTTAGATTCAACGAAGTCAGTAGGAGTGTTTTGATTTCACAAACGATATTTTCACGACAACAATGTTTGCTATGTTAAAGGATTAATTATTACAAAAAGCCGGTACTATGCTATTTTGCTTGAGATTGTCAACTTTTATTCACCATACTTGATTATTTTAGAGAACAATTGTGATGATTTTTGCTTATTTGTCTCCATGTTCTCAGTCAAGTTAACATATCTACAATTGGTTAAATTGTAACACTAACATCTTAATGGCGGGCAACGAGGTTTGAATGTTTTTTTTTAAAGTGAAATATTCATATCAGAAATGGCCATATCCAGCAGACACATCCTCTCCACACAGCCAAAAAGTAGAGAGGAGAAGAGAGCATGGTATTACAGTTATCAGTTTCAAAGAAGACATCACAAACAATTAACTAGAATACTTCATTGACTAAATAAAATGTCTACCGTTTGAATTGTAATAATTAACTTCATATTTCTCGGGTTAATTCTTGTAAAATCTGAGTTAAATTTTATTCACGTTGACTTCCTTAACACTTTCTATATTAATATAATTGCTACAAAACATATAAGAAAATTTGTTTACACAATTTAGCCTTTAGTCATATGATTAACGAACAGACTTAATGATAAAAATGGTTCGAAAACCGGACATATTGTGCGTCATAAGCGATGATGATATTGAACTGTAATATAGATATGTATATTAAAATATATTCACAAATTTTCGAAATACATGTATTCATGTCATATTGCCTGACCCGGGGACCCACTAGGAAACTTAGGGTTTTCACTTAAATTGATAATTTTATAATAATTTTATTTCGAACCCTTTCATTTCCAGGCTAAAAACTTCAACATAACCTGCGTAACGTCAACAATATGCTTCAAAGTCCGGACAATTGTCTGTCTATTTGATATTTTTAACATAACACTACTATGCTTTATAACAATTTAAATAATCCATGAATACAATTAACTTGTTAGGACGTCAGCTTTATTGTATGTATGCTTCCCGAAATTCTGAACAAAATGGCAGACTACAACGAGGCCAAAGGGGGCAGTTAAAGCACATGTACCTAAACATATACATATAAGAAAAACATAAATTAATGAAAACAATCGAAGAAATTTCTTTACAGTATAATAATATCAGTTTTCATCTGCTTGAGTCGGTTTGGCAATCTTATTTTCATCGAAGCACACAGTATGCATGAATAAGCATGTGCAACTCTAAACAATGTCATATAGCAATAATACTATTGGCAACATCCTCCAACGCTGAAATGGGCTGTTTAAAAAAATGGCTGGAAAATTGAAAAAATAGTGAAAAAATAAAAGTTCATTAAAATTCCAAACTTGTTATTCTGTATTTTTTGCTTATTGAAACTGAGTAAAGAACTGAAAAGATTTTTGTAATCGGTCAACTGGTTGCTGAGATATTGTCATTTGAAAAATGGCAAGTAAAGTGAAAAAGATGTAAAAAGTCCAGACTGGTTGGTCCATATTTTTGTACAGTCTTTACTGTGATATAAATCAGTCAAGTTATACTCATATGTGGCAGAATAAAATTTTTATGAAGCTTTATTGACCAATATTAAATAAATCATATTGTTAATGTATGTGCTTAAAATACAAGTATTACTGTTTCTTATTATATAAATTTGTATGTGTATTTCTGTTAAAATACATGTTGAAGCATAATATATAAATGCTATAGAACTTGTGGTATCGTATAAAGATAAAAAATTCATATTGTTAAGAAAGTGTGTCACACTCCTGACAACCACATAATTGCAGTGTACTCAAAAATGTTTCACTAAGGCCATTCCTGTTTGTCACAATTTAACAAAATATGACCTAGACTTCTGGGAAAAACCATGCTCTTGTTATCATGTAAAGGATATGTTGACAGAATATTGCAATATGTGCATAATGTCACACTCCTGACAAATTTAGCGGACTTTTTCTAAAGAGAGCTGCAGACAAATATAATTTCAATAGAGGTGATAATATTATAATTATTGCATCTAGAAACATTAAACTTAATGATTCACAAAGCATTTCTTATGTACTATTAATCTTTTAAGTCCTATAAATTTATAAAGCAAAGATGTATTGATTTACTTGAGATATTTTCTAATCTACCACACCTGACATAATAGCATACCTTTTGATTAATTTAAGTATAATATGCTTAATTTTATCATTATTTGATGCCTAATAAATGCACCTTTTACTAAAACAACACTAAAACTTGTCTTTAATCAAGCTTTTTGTAAAATAATGGTCTGAACAAATGTGATTTTGAAAAGTGTCACACTTTTTTGTCACACTCCTGACATTTTTTTGCCCATTATTTTAGAATATTTTTTAACGGATGGTGCTATTTTGATGAAACTTCACAAATCTTTAAAGGGCATGATGAGACACCTCTGCAAAATTGGAAAATGGAAGTAACTGTTTGTTTTACATTTTTATAACAGGAAAACCCAAGCCAGTCTTTTTCTTTTGAAACAGCCCAAATATAAAATATATTATTGAAGAAAAAGCACGGCGTTGCGACATATGAGACAAACAATGGTGCCGTCTACAACAGTGAGACAATATTGATTTAGATTTTTTCAAGTGTTATCAGATCCTGTTTTTTTGTTTTGTTTTTCAGTAGCAACTGTCAAAAAAACACCAAACAAAACAAACAAGATTCAATTTCCCCTGAAATCTCATGCGTGATATATCAGGAATTTTTTATTAGTCCAGCGAGGAATGAGATGGAGCTGTAGAGGCCCAATAACGTCCAAAAACTAAGTTGTATGACGCACAAAACATTCGAATCTTTGTCTACTGACCTTGATAAATTTGGACTTTAGACATGTTTAAAGTTTAAACCCATGTTATTATGTACATTTTAATTAAACTAGTCAAGATAATTTTGAATATCTTGTCTTATGTTTGATCTGAATTTACCTTAGATTCTATATAAAAGTAACCGACATTCGTTTATCATAAGTGTAGAGAACATCACGCGTGAACCGTTAAAATGTCCTGTATATAATCGTATCTTATTTGCGTATCATTTAACTTAATTCATATCTAAATATATACATTTACGCTGCAAAGTCGAACCGTTTTGCCGCTCTTATTGTTATGTCTCAATTATGGCTAAGATATGTTTAGCTTTTACTTAGAGGCCTCAATGTGTTGTCTGAATTGTTCTTGTGTTGTCAACACTAACTGAATTGTGTTCGGTCCTTGATATGATTTCTTGTTCATCAACAAGGACACCTTAAAATGCGGTTGCACAAGAAAGTTATTCAGTGTCGTTGGTTATTAAAAATTTACTACAGCACTTCCATTTTCAGCTACCCTTTTTCATAAACATGTCCAGTTTGCTAACACAAACCAGCTGGTCTTAATATCTCAAGTTATCTCCGTCAAAAGCTTGTCATTAAAATAGTCACTGGTTACCGATTACACGTAGACACATCTATAGTATCACTGTAGCGTTGTTTGTGCCGTTTGGCGGCTGTAAAAAAGTATCCCCGTACGTTCAATCAGTGTTGCTATCAATTATGTCATTTGAAGGTCGTTTCCATTACTGCCCATGAACAGGCTCAATCAAACCGATTCTTCAATATTTTCATATTTGTTGTGTTTGGTGGCTTTCAAAGTTCATTTTTCATCTAGTTAGAACTTTATTTGGCTAAGCGCTGTTCTACGGCTTTGGGGTTATTTATGAATATAATTTATCACTTCAGCAGGTATTAACAGCCGTTAAAAGTTCCCCGTACTTAACTTCAGTGTAGTTATCAGTATAAATTAAAGTTCTAAGTACTTCACTTAAGTGTAATTATCACTATCTATTAACTCTCTTGTTAGAAATATTTCAATTCCAAACCGTGCAGAATGTCTATCATTGCGGGTGACTGTATATAGGATTACTTGGACTATGCATTATTGTGCATACGGATGGTATGTCTCTTGCGTGGTTGGCTATTTCTTGCCGCCATATTTTTACGGCTTCGGGATTATCTATACATTAAATGACATTTAGGTACACATTTAAAGAGTTTACTTAACCAAAATGTATCCATTTTAAACGGTTATTTTTTTATTTGATATTTTAAACATTTCCGCATCTCCTTATTGTCGCTGATTATATACTGCTCAGAGTTTGCTAAGCACCAAATTCAACACATATGACTGTAAAGTCTTTATTATATGAACTTACATTAGGAAATCGTTTGACTGTGTATTGAGAATGTCACCATTGTACACATAACTTTGAATAAAAAGCGTGCAAGTTGACCCTCTTTTTTTCATAATGTTTACTTTACACTGTATACACGTACCCGACATTTTAGGGTATTCGCACTCTACTTTCTCTTGAAAGACTGACCATTAATGTCTGAATTATGACAAATGCGAAAGTTAAAAGACATTCATTGCATGCAGAATTAGAAAAAAATCAAGGTGTTAAATGTTTTATTGCAAAACTTGTTTTTTCACAATTGTTTACATACTCATTTTAAATATCACCACATTCTAATTTTTAATAAACCTCGAAAACACATTTTATGTATCTGTATATCTGTATTGTTATATAAATCACTAATCATGTGCATACAAAAGAAATTTAACTAGTAATTGGCATATAGCAATAGTTGTACAAAAATAGCAACGGTGCTTAAAAAACTTTGAGTAGTATATTTAAAGTTAATCAGATAACGCGTTTGAAAGAGCAGAAATAACACTCCTAATCAGAAAAATCTGTTCGTGTGTTAGTTAACTTCTTGTTGATCGAAAAGAAAACAATGGAAATTAAGAATTTCTGCAAATTCTTCTTTCTGGTTGTCTTTTGTAGAATTGATGTTTCCGGAGGGTTGGGATTTGAAGTTGTCGCAGAATTGTTCGAATTTGGATTGGAAATTTATAACATTGTAGATGAGAAAGTAAATGATCCTACTGCAAAAATACTGTCTGAAATGAAAACCCGTATTGATGCCGCAACAACAGATATTATAACAACTGTTCTTTTGCAATCGAAACTTGACCGAATCGATGATGCTGTGATTGCAATTAGAAGTTCGCTGACCGACCTGGAGTTCATTATTAAAGCCAAAAGCGGTTCTGTCAGAGCAACATACGAACAATTGTTTGTAAAACGGTTTGATGATAATTCTGTTGAAATGCATTTGCGATTTCTGCCTGATCTTTTAAAATACAATATTCCTGGCACCAGCGGACCATTAATAGACCTTTTTGTTGAAAACACCCGTTGCAATATGACAGCAATATACGAATTTGAAACGTTTTATTTTAATCTTGTTTCCGCCGGAATTGCAACAGAGTTCACCTACCTGCGATTAATATCAACAGCAAACATTACCATATCAGACTCACGCCAATACTGGACTGAACAAATAGAAAACATGAATGCAACCTTCACACGCCAGTTCGACAACTGTAAACAACAGTTTGAAAAACAAGCTTATGATGACATTGTGGCGGCCACTGACGGCCTTACTCTGTGGAACAACAACAACAAACGTTATGCCTGGTTGAGAAACAACGTGTTTTTTTTGCACAATTATGTTTATTCTCATTTCCTTTACCTAAAGTTCACCGAGAACTATTTAATTAGGACGAATGACAATAAAATTGTGCTCTTTACGGACAGAAACGCGAATCCCTTAAACGCATCTGCTTTAGCCAATGAAACGGCAGCGATACTACAAGCGTCCGTTCTTGGTGACATGAACGAAGATAGTACTGCAAATGTAGGAAATTTAGTTGAAATGTACCTGCTGGGGAAAGGTTATAAATTGAAGGCTCTTCTAGTTTTCTTTGTTGCAGATGGCTATGAACCAAAGTTCGTCATAATTGATCCCGGTAAGCATAAACATTTGTTTGATAATTATTTTGTTGGCCACACGTCGGTAATCACAATAGTGCACTGTATTTAGCTGAAAATAACATAGATGTTCACCGTTATATGCACACCACCGTTTTGGATATAAGAATATCTCTCTCTCTCTCTCTCTCTCTCTCTCTCTCTCTCTCTCTCTCTCTCTCTCTCTCTCTATATATATATATATATATATATATATATATATATATATACTAAGAGATCCGGTCATTTACGGGGCATTTTTCTATATAAAACCTTTACTGTGGGGTGTTTAAAACACCCCTTATTTCTGAGCATGTTTTTCATGAAGCAAATGATATAAGACATGATCTGGTAAAATATAATAATAACTTGGTATGAGAAGGAAATTATATATACAGATTGCAGTCCAAAATAAAAAGGGAAAATCTTTTTTTCCCTTTTGAGATCAGTTTTGTTGGAGACTATTTCCAGCTGAAATTTCTGCTAGAAAACTCAAGAAACTTTCTTCACCAGCATGACTTTAGGTCTTTTACCAGCTGAAATTTCTGCTAGAAATATCAATAGTTAACAGTCTTTTAAACTTTGCCGCGATTACTAGGAATTTTCTACAATTTCAACTTATGAAGCAGTAGTATCTGTTCAAATTGCAATATCTTCTAAACTTTATATTTCTAGCAGAAATTTCTGCTGGAAATTTTACCGAAACAAATGATGGTGGAGAACTTGCTTTGAACTTTCCAGCAGAAATTTCTGCCAGAAAATTTATCGAAATACAAGCTGGTGCAAAAAGTTTATTGCACTTTCCAGCTGACATTTCAGCTGGAAACTTTACCGAAATGTTGGTGCAGAACCTTTTTTCAGCAAACATTTCAATTAAAAATATAAAATTAATATAAATTATGGAGCAACGTCGTAAGATCATTAAAAGTTGAACAATTTTGGTCGTTCAAACATAAATTATGAGCATAACAATGTATTTGCTTAGCTTTACGTTCAATAATTGTCGATGAGAAGACTCAGTTAAGGTCTAACATACACATATAGCCTTTGTGTTTAGTCATGAAACAGATAGGTTGAAACAAGTTATTTCATAACTTAGCAAGCATAGCTGAAAACATCTTGGTAAAATTGTAGGTGCAAACATATCATTCACGGACATGATATAAAATATGGCGCTTATTGCTCATTTGTTAGTAAAAGTATCAAATAATTAAAAAAAACATTAAAATAAATAAATCTAAGAAATCTACATCATTTATCTAATTTTAATAAGGACAAAACATAAATTTAATGGTTCATAAATATATAATATATAAAATAAAAATATTAATTGTCACTCGATTAGTATTTGCTCAATATCTGTTCATGAAACTAGTCCTTTTTAATAATTAAGGGTCAAACAATATTTATGAGCATGACATATTCTGCACAAACCCATCATGCGAGAATCGAACTAACTTTAAGCAGTACAAACCCAGCTTCATTGTACCCTCAGCTTATTACATTTCTTCAAGTAGACCTATGCAATTATATTCATTCTTCCATTCGTTCTTCCACTTAAGAAAACTGTTACATTTCTTGTAATATTATGTCAAGTATCTATTCCACCAGTTTAACGATGACTTTCTTAAACTTCTAAATTTAATTTAAGTAACGATGGTAATATAATTTTAGGGTGTAAAGTTCCAATAAAATTGCCCCTAGCACACTGTAATCTTTTACAATGTCTGTCGTAAGTTCATTTTGTATTCGTTTATTGGTTGTTTTCTTTATGTCCTTTTGACCTCTGAGTTGTTTTGCTGACGGTATTCGCGCAGCAATTTAAGAAGTACCAGCGTCACTTCCACGTAGAATATCTTCCGTTTTATTAAAACCAGAATCTCTACATCCCGGTGGGTATGCCCGACAATCAACCTGAAAAAAAAGTTAATCATTTAACTCGCTGCAATGTGTTATCTTTATAATATTTGAGGAAATAAATAATATATACTATCAAAATGGTTTTTTAGCCAAGATCGCATGGAACAATATACTAGTTAAAACCTGAATCGAAATAGTTGAATAAATGCCTCTGTAGAGAACGATTTACATTTATTCTGTTCTGTTCGGTAACAAAGTGGATTCATTTTGATATTTATCAAACATTCATCGTGAATCATTTAGAGCGATTTTATATCATTTAATAACGGTGAAGACGCAATTTGTTACGTATTACTAATTAATGCAGGATTTGTTGCGGACGTGGAGACACACGGGGAGCTTAACCTATAGTTCCCTTCGAGGAAACCTACTAAACGAGATTCCAGAACAGAAGTTAATTGCATCAATCAATCAAGAAACAAATTTATAAAACATTGTTTAATGTACAGGGTAAGCGCAAGTCGTTTTGAAATTACTGTTTTACTTCGTTATTATTGTTAACATTTCATCAAAATAAGATTCACATCAATACTATCATAATTATGTACTGGACTTGTTGTTCTTCTCTCCACAGCTGTACATGGTAAAGTAAGCCGAATGGTCTTTTCATTTAATAAGATACATATGGTATTATTTGTCAAGTTTACAAAAACATAAAAAAGCGATATAATACCTTGATTCATGACGACATGAACTGATGTTGGTTCAGCTTTGTCTTTTCTCATTTTGTTTGTACTGTCACTCCATTTTGCAAACCCTAAAACAATTTTACAACATAAAACTAATTAAAACAGATTTTTATTAGTTGAAAGTACTTCATGTGTCTTTGCCTAGCGCGGGTCTTTCTGATCATGTACTGCATGATACTATAAACTGCTCCTATCAGTTAATCTTTATACACTTACCAAAATAATGTTGAATGATGTGTAGGGAAGCTGTGTCTTTTATTTGTGGCCGCTCGTTATTTGCATATTACACTACTTTAATCTTTCGTTATAAAGTTTAAGTTCCAGCTGCGATTTTTAATGTAAATTATAATTTGTCTAGAGCCGAGTAACACATTTTGTACGACACTGAATATTTTCATTGTTCTTCGCGTGGGTTTAAAAGTCGCGTATTTCGCGCTTGGAATTGTGCGCAAAAAATAGCAGGGATGTTAACACATAATATCTTATTCATGTACTATGTGGATAATACTACTACGCGAAACGAATTTATTTCAGCGTAAATTTGTCGTCGGCGTCGAAAATAAAGCACTGCGAAATTAAATAATACCACAATATATAATATGCACTTCTATAATATACGCATAAAAGAGGATGATATATTATTCACATATAACTGATAATTTTAACTGATTTTCATTTTTTTTTCTCTCATTTCTTAATGTTTTACATTGTAAATCATCAAATCAATTACTTTTGTCATTATGGGCTTTCTTGATTTCATATATCAATCCTTATTATTATCACAGCATAGAAACGACTTAAAATTAATGTTCAAGCAAATACGATAAAATCCAAAAAAAGTTAGCTAGTCGAGTTCTAATGTGGGTGCTATTCAACGATAAGTCTATGGGTTCTTTTCTTCGATTTTCTGGTTTTCGTGGAAAGATTTAACGGTTCAAGAGTTCATCAAAATTAACCATTATAAACTCCGGACAAGTTCATCATGGTTACTTGCAAATATGTTCTTTCTATATTCAAAAATGTAACTTTGTCAATTTGATATTAACACGATTTAGCAGTTTTTAGTCACCAAACGATAACACATTTCAAACTTAACATTAATAACGTTAAAAAGTATAATATGGTTGTTTTCGTGCAATTGTGTGTTTCTGATTTGAAAAAATTAAATTGCACCTAATTCGCAAAATTCTGATTTGAAAAGTGTATGGTTAAAATTTGGCCTATAGGTATATTCTATAAATGACTTTGTTAGCTTACTACTAAAATGTTAATTGAAAAGATTAATATGACTTAGGTAAAACGCTTTGATATTCTTTCGAACTGTGGAGAAATTAAACAAATTACATGTATTTGTTTACAAAACAATCTTACAAAACATTAAAATTATAATTGATATTTAAATATACGGACTTAATAGTATGTAAATACAAATACAATTCATGCCAACCCCTCTAACATTAAAATAATATAATGAACTTATTAGATATATCAATTACTTTTAATTGAAATAGAAACATCAAGACCGCGGTCAGGATAGTTTTACAAAGCAGCTGCAGTAGTTGAAGTTAAAGTATTACATGAAGCAGTTGTTGTATTGATAGTAGTAGGAGAAGACGTAGTAGTTGTAGTAATAGTTTAAGTATAAGTTATTATTTTTGTTGTTGCTGTTGATGTTATTGTTGTTGCTGCTGCTGTCCTTTTTTGTTAAGTAAAAAGCAGCAGCAGCAGTAGGTTTTGTTGTTGTTGTCATTGTTGTTGTAGAAGTACATGTAGCATTTGTCGTATTGAAAGTAGTGGCAGAAGTAGTACTAGTAGAAGTAGCAGTAGGTAGTAGATAGAAGTAGTAGTAGTAGTAGTTGTTGTTGTTGCAGTAGGTGTCATTGCTGTTGATGTTGCTGATACCGTTGTTGTTTTGTTATAAAAGTAATAGGCGCAGTAGTAGCAGTAGGAGGAGAAAGACAACCAGCAGTGGTAGTATTAGTAGTAGTTGTTGTTGTTGTAAGTCACAGCAGCAGGGTTAGGATTAGTAAAAGTTGTATTTTCAATCGTGATTGCGTTACTGCTTTTTATAAGCGAATTAAAATTTCTGAAAAAAATAAAAATGTACCGGTTTTTGAAAATTATTATTTCACTTCTTGGCTACACATGTTTATACTTCCGACAGACAAGAGATTTGTACAATGTTCAAGTTTTCTCAGGTCTGAAAGATTTTATCTCCAGCAGCACTGTTATTCTCTCTATGTGATATGTTATAATAACTCCACTGACCCGATCTAATCTGGCGTTTATGGGGTTTCAATGACCGTCGAATGATTTGTGTTGCTCTATTACTTGTATGAGGACTGCAGTGCTTGAATTTATAAAATGTGTAGGAGCCATGGGTCGAAATGGTATTTTAACAAATTTGAAGTACACCTAAACTTTCTTAGATCTGTATAATAACCGTAACATAATAACTGGTACATGTACATTTAATTTCTAGGTCCTTCTGATCTTGTATGTTGATTAAACTGATTAAGTTGAATAATAACTTTTTGCACAGCTTAAATTACCAGTAAAGCATAACAATCTTCAACGGTTTTGCATCAAAACTTTCCTGGCGCTTACTGTTACCTATTTATCTTCATACAATAACAAGTTATAATAAACAAGAACAAACAAAATCACATCAGCATAATCAAAAATTAAACATAATTATATGTTATAATAACATTTTAGAGACTGTCATAATCGATTTTCAATACATGAAATTGTTAACTTCAAAATGCTATCTCAGAAAAATAGTAGTTCTGCAAATTACTGTAGTAATGGACTGATAAGTAAAATTATCATTAACATCGGTAAAAAGCCATACTTCAGCGAGAAGTTTTGAGCCCCCTAATTGGTCTCATGCTGATAGTAAAAATAAGTCGGAATAACTGTGTAAAGTACATAACTGCTGAACTACGTTACCTTGGAATGATAACAAATAACTTCATCAATTAGCATGCGATTTGTTGGTCATTTAATGTAATATTCCCCTGAGGAGTGAGAGATTTAAGACTGTATTACATTCAGACCAATTAATAATGCCGATAAGCATACTCCTATTCATATAACAGTGTAGAACTAATTCGAATAGCCTACACTATTTGCCTTATTATAATTTGCGTTCTAATTTACCAAAGACAAAGTATTTTCATCTGAATAATGTTGCATAGTTTTAATCCAAAATATGTTATTATTATTTTGTTTATTATCTTATTAATTCTAATATTGTCTATCTTTCAGTGTGGTAAAGTAAACACTAATAATTAAGCGAATATTATTTGTAAAGGCTCATTAGGCAAATCGTTCAAGGATGTACGGGCTTTGCAATAATATATAATAGGAGATACAAAAATGCATTAAAATGAGTACATGTATATGTCGACTCCTTACTTATTGTTTTATACATTTTTCGTCTACAGGACTTTTCTCAAGTATTATCCAAGCTCCATCGTCGTTTAGAGATTGATGACGTGATAAGAGACTCGCGACTGTAATACATGTAACTGACCACATAATGACGAACGTACAATATCTGTTCTAGTCACGTTTCCCATATTGATATAAATTACAAGTATGCGCGATATAAATTTGTATTATAATCCTGGCCGAAAATGACTTCTTTGATCAAACTTTATACTGCCAATTAATTGTACAAGCTTGTTTTGCACCAAGTAAGATACATATATTTAAGATAATATATACATGTATTCCCTAATTATAAGCAAAATTTAAGTGATAGTATGATTGTTTCTTATTTTTGTCGATATTTAGTCCAGATTAAAAAGTCCCGACCTTAGTGTACCAACCCCTTGAGCGATGTTGTTAACTTTTTTATATAAGAATGTTCTAAAGGAAGGCGCAGAAATTAAGTATTTTGATGTACATCTTATATGATGCATTTTTCCTATGAAATTACAAGTTATTATGACTAAATTCTTAGCTTTTATATCTATAAGGTGTCGAACATTTTGTAAACAAATACTTTATTCAAGATGTTTTTATTTGTAATATTGTTGACCGAAACATGATATCCGCTTTAAATAATTTTTTATAAAATCTGCCGAATGTGAATTGTATTGACCTGTGAATTTTTATGACATTAAAATCATATGTGTTATCTCTTGTAATGCAAGTTTTAAAATGAAAGAAAACGTTCTTTCATTTCTTATACCATTTGGACAGAGGAGCTAAAATAACATATCATGGATTGATAATTACGCGGATGATGCTTGTGATAAAATCCAGCAGACTGGGTGCAGGTAAAGTGTTCGCACGTGGGTGATATGATTATCATTAATCCTACAATTTTCCAACAACAATTAACTGGAATATTCTCACAGGCTAGATAATAGACAGGACTGTTTCTGAAAGCATCACCGAATTTGATTTTGCAATTCAAGTATTTGAATATTATTGCAATTTTGCGTGATTAATAAGAAGAAATTAAATGACAGTATACGTGATACTGTAGTATCATTTAATTTCACGGGCACGAATTTTCGCGCATAACCCGTAAATAACATATTCGCGGGGAAATGAATTTGCGCAACTGTTTTTTCCTATAAAGAAACCCTGGTTTTTTGCTGGTGTTGAATTTCGCGCTCTTGTCGTAGAGCGAAATAAGCGAAAATTAAACCCGCGCGAAATAAAATGATTTGACAGTAACTGGAATTGTCCGGTCTATTGCAGAACAATTTCTTATTAAGAATTAAGTGAACTTTAATTTTAATGTCAAATAAATGACCGCCGGACTAAGGTTTCGATGATAAAGATGACTCTGAATAAAACGATAAACTATATCATATTCCTTAGTTTTCGAAAATGCAAAAAAAAGGAAGTAAATTTTTCTTAGCCTACTTAATTACAAACACGTTCATATAACGAATAGTATATATAACGACAGCATTTTCATTATAGTGGACTGATTGCAGGATTTAATCCACCTTAGCGCTTTAATCATATACAAACTATTTTTCAAAGATCATCTCACCGAAAATATTGTTTGTAAGGAATCAAAAACATCAAATATATCCGATCATGCTAAAAATAATATATCCGCAATTCTTCGAAGAACATAGCATTTACCATCAGGTTAAATAAAATACCTGACCCGTATTAAACTCACATTTCTGATGTCTTTAATTTCACTGCCAGACAGAATTTTCCCAGTATGTTGTATGTACCTAAACTATCATAACATGTGGCTACATTTAGGTGACAAAGCATGATAAACCAAGCTAGAATTCTCTGTAATAAACGTAAATCATGCTAAAATTGCTCATTAACATGGTCTGAGAAATACAAATGTATCTAGAGCGTTTACTAGACACAATAAAATGTTTCTCTGAATGAATGGCTAACCATGTAAACCCTAATCAGACTGTATAGGCGTGAAGACTAGTATACTATAATCCCAATTCTTACATTCTGAGTATTTTTTAGGAAGTTCGTCATCAATATAAAAATCCAATCAGGTTAAATGCTTAAATAGTGTTTTTGAATGTATGTCGATTTTTATAAGGTTAGCATATAAGATGTAAAATCAAATGTGACGAGAAAACGTAAATAAGATCATACAATAAATTTTTACTGATAATCAATCTGCATTAACAACAAGATTTACTTACAGTTACAGTTCATCTTCTTTTTCTGCATAACAACATCCTCATACAGTTAGAAAACTTTTAGCAAACAATATTTCATGACAGTTCGTGAGCACTAGACAGGCTCCGGTATGTAAACTCGTCATTTGTTCTGTTTTGACCTTCGCTTAGCTCCAAGAACAAAGGGATTTGTGGAAATTGATTTCAGTGTATCACGAATACAGGCTGCATTGGGGTCACACAAAGTTCATTGTGGGGTAACTCACATTGCTCTATCAAATTTGTTTACGTTAATAGAGATCAAATTGCCTGTATCTGATAAACCATGTAATCTAGAAATCTTTAGCACCTTCAGGTACAGAAATATGATGGATTAAGAAATGGAGAAAATCAATCAGTTTTGTAAAAGCGAATATTATAAATACGCTTAGAACTAGTCAATATTTATCACACGTTGTTTTAATTACCGACAATGCAATACATACAATGACAGGTAAACATAATATGTAAAGGTCATAATTTGACCAATTTAATTCTTATCCCATTTGATTTGCCATAAGTTCAATCCGACCCAGTTTTTAGACTTTCGCGCGCATGCGCGAAAGTCTTAACCTAGAAGTCTAGAACACGGCGACGCGCAGTTTTTAACTTCCGGTGTATCACTGCGACATCGAGCGTATTCAAGTAAGCGGGGTTTTGTGGTCACCGCGAGAGCAGGCCGAAATGAAATGCAGACGTTTTAAGCACATTCAAGCACACAATTCTACGAAAGAATAGTGATCTATAGTACGTGTCCGTGTTATTTTGTAGCGTCCATGCCAAAAACTCCATCAAACAAATGTTGAGTGAAATCACGTTCAGCTACGTTAGTGAACAAACAGCTAATTATGCATGAGTAGTTTAGTTACGCCTAACAAGTTCCATAGTTGTGCGGCGTCAGAAAGTAGTGCATATTAAGAAAGTAAATTTATTACGAACGATGACGAACATTTGTACAGACAGTGCGACAAAGAAAAGAAGAAAACAATATTATGTTGTTGTTCAAACAAAAATTAAGGGATATTAAAAATCCAATTATAAAGAAATCAGTCACGTGATCAGTGACTAAACTGTATTCAGGTCAGCGAGAAACACGTCTCTTTTTATCAGGATGTTGTTTTGTTTTAGACAATTAACAGTTTAGCAATCTCTTATTACTCTCTTAATTGAATTCGTTTTATCTCTAACCAGGAAATAACGGTTGTGCTTATCTAAACATTGGCCAATGCCTGTTAAATGCTGGCAATTACTCATCGGAGATGTAACATGATACTATGAATGAACATTCTCTACAAAGTTTAAGTAGCACCGCCTACTAATTAATATTAATAGCTTATGTCTCATTGATACTAGAAGTATACTCTACAGGATTTAGTATTGTTTAGCCAACTTATACACTACATAACATTTGCATTTACAATAGTAGACAGGGGCAGATCCAGGATTTCAGCAAGGGGGGTTCAACTCAGCGAGTTATTTTTTAACAATGTTAATTTTAACTAAGCTAGAAAATCAGTCCGTTTATGAGGCCCAAATTAATTTGTAAGAGGCCTAACTTATCATGGGAGGTCCGGGAAAATTTAAAAATCTATATGCCAAATCCCGCATTCTGGGGTATTTTGTGGGGATTTTATAGCAGATGTTTGACTACTCTTTCATACTGGCCGTGAGCAAGTATTTAAGTTGACATGCAGTTTCTATCGTGTGCACATATTAAACGATGTTAGCCAGAGTTGACATTCTGCTGCGGCGCGAAAGTCTTTCAACGCTTTCAGCGCTTTGATTTTATCTGAGGCAATGTATTGTTTTGCAGTATTACTATCGGTGTAGACCCTTATCAGAATGTCTAGAAGCATTGACTGATCTGAGACTACGGCCGTAGCAGAAGTGACAACAAATAACTTTTATACAAAATTAACGTCCGCTCTCTCCGTCTCAACGATGAAATTTTAAAATGCAATTAAATTAAAAATCATCAATTTCAATTAATCATAAAATAAAATAATCAAGTAATTTGGTAAGTTAGCATTCAAGAAATTGGAAGCTTTTTAACATGAATTCTTGGTTTCCCAATATGGCATTGCATACATGTTGTAAAATTATTCTTTTTGATTGGAGTATCTTACATGTAAAAAATTGATGTTTTTTTGTATACTACACTAAAACACAAAAAAGGATTTGCTTTATTTATTATCCGTAAAATGTCCAGTTTGAAAGAAGAAATTTAAGATTTTGGAGAAACTAACATCCTATTTGTTATTCTCTTGCGATCACATGTATGCATTCGTGGGACGTTGGTTAAAATACGTGTTTGTATAGTAAATTCCATCACTCAGAATATCAAAGAAACAAATCACTATGTAGCTTTGGCAATTTTTTCTAGTATCTTATGTATTACACGAATTAATAACCACACACACACACACACACGCACACACACGCACGCACACACGCACGCGCACGCACGCACACACACACACACACACGCACGCGCGCACACTTACATACACACACACTTAAAGATTCGCTTTCGTCTTTCTGTATACATAGCTCACCGCCACCGCCTGTTATATCTTTTATTCGGATAACATATCCTGAGAGATTCGTAATTATTTCATTATTACAATAATTTATTAAATCATTTCTTTAAAGTCTTAGACAGTAACTTTATACGAAGGTTAAAACCATGAAAATATAATCACTGATAAAATGCGGGATCGCAAATCCCGGATTGTTAGACTGCTTCACTGCATTGACTCCTTAGATAGATCTTCTCTATGTAATGTGCACAAAGTTCGACGGATATGTATGATGTCAACACGTTTATAGCTTTTATAGAAAATAGCAATATTGTTTGTCGGCTATTTGATTAAATCACTTGTACGAACCTGTACTAGTGTCAAAACATGCAAGCTTTATACCGGCAAAACGATCTACTTTGACAATTTTAATGTTTTGAGTTTTAGTATGTTCAGTATGTTTTGCATTTTTATCATTTCACTTTTCTTGTCATATCCAATCTTTAAAAGCTTTTACTTAACGATATCTTCACTTTCTTTTCCCGCTTTCTGTATGATAATTAAAAAAGAGGTTAATCTAAATTCGAGGAAAAAAATCAAGTGGTTAAGATATATCTAAAATAAGAAAAATTATCTCCTTATAAAACAAACGACTATACAAAATTTAAACAGGAAGAGCCTTGCATCGATAAGAAGTAAAGCATTTTTCAAATAGTGCTTTTAACGAGGTTTTATAATCTCATTTACCGTCTGGGTCTCATACATGTTCAGGATGACACTGGAATTAGTTGCAGTCCAATTACACAATTCGACAATTTTTCATAGAAAAAGACATACACACAAACAATTCAACATAAATAGCTAATGACACAGTCAATAGGAAGTGGCTAGGAGCTCATGACGGAACTGTGAACAATGCAACTAAGGTTTGATCTGAAGAACACCACGGCAGGAAGTAAAGAAGTATACCGAGTACCAATAGAAAAACGCAACTCTTTTATTTTTTTGGAATATTTTTGATGTGTGTAAAAGTTTCAAAAATTTCTAAAGGAAGATGTGTTTTAAAATCAAAAAGTAGTCGTTCCGCCAAGGGTAATTGTTGGCAGCGAACAATGCATCTGTCGAGCGATTTCATGTCGAGACATCCCTCCTTGGATCATGCCCAAAACCTCATATGCCCGTTGTCTAAAACGCTTGCCATTATCCCATTTGTGTGAAGTAAAAACTTGAAAACTGATTATGGGATTCTGGGATTTGTGTGGCCGTAAGTTGAGGTTAACAAATTGACTTGTTTTGAGGTTATTCATGCATGTTTACATGCCGAAACAAACATTTATTGTGTTTGTACGGGGTTACTGTAGGAGAGAAAGTTTAAAAATCAGTTGACCATTAATGCATCGACTGGTTACTTATTGATTTAAAACACATCTACATTTGCCAATTTATTAAACTTTTACGCACATCAAAAATATTCCAAAAATCAAGTTTTGCGTTTTCATTGGCACTCAGTATATTAAAAGAATTCGATCGCGTCTCTATGTTTTTAAAATTACACAAATCATTAATAAAATCTTAAACAAAAGTCACTGTCATATTACATTTGTTG
Organism: Corbicula japonica; assembly: GCA_038501625.1. Classification (NCBI taxonomy): domain Eukaryota; kingdom Metazoa; phylum Mollusca; class Bivalvia; order Venerida; family Cyrenidae; genus Corbicula; species Corbicula japonica. The sequence goes on from JAZAYU010001367.1 coordinate 48,793, forward strand.
CTTAAGAATGATAAGCAAAGAGATCAAATGTATATGGATATGAATTCCATGTATGCAATTTGATTTCTTTAATTATTTTTTATTTCCTCAATAAAAACAGATTTTAGAAAAACCTTGACGCCTTGGGTATCGGCGATTATTTGCAATACATTGTTTTAAAATGTGTAACTGATACTATTGAGTTATTAAGTTACGTTTCAGGTTATGCATCTCATTGTAATCTTTAATGGCATTCATTTAAATTTGTCAATCAAAAACTCAATTTATCTTCAAAAGAAAAAACGCAGCATATATTCAATACCAGTCACTTCTGACAATTGCAATCGCTTGTATACTTATCCATGAACCGTAAACAGGCTCAATCAAACCAAACAATATATTCATTTTTGTCTAGGTCGGTTGCTTTTAAATTTCTTTTTCCATTTATTCCAATAACACAGAAACGTTTTGTGCCGTGAGGCAGCTGTACAATTTCTCCCCGTGCATTAAATCAGCGCAGTTATGTCCTTTGGAAATCGATGGCCACGATACTTATGTTTGCTTATAGTGCATCTTAAATTACCCTTTTAATAATGATTTTATCAGTTGTAAGATAGGTGTTTTCAATATACGAGCCAATAAAGAGATTTGGATACTGTTCAATCACCCTTATGATATACTTCCTGGTTTTGCATTTGGCTTTCTCTGTGATATGCAGATTTTATTTTCGCATATTCCCTGTCAAAATTTTATTCTTTTTCAGTTCCGCCCATTGTTTTCTTGTTAAGGGCAAACCCATTCTTTTATCTCTGGACCATACGCCGCTGATCATGGAGTTGTGTTTATCTGAAAATACGGCATTATGTGTTCCATGTTCGCCGCCATTGCGTGCCGTCGTTTGGTATGGATCAGAATTGAACCGTTAACTGGTGTAAATAATGAGTAACTGCAATCTTTAATAAAATCTTTTCCAATGCCACACTTAGAATTATATAAAAAATAGTTTACTGTATTCAGGCAGTTGTTTATGGAACAGCATTCCTAAAGAAATTAAAGATTGTTCTACTGTAGACACCTTTAAAACTTTGTATCTGAGGTGGACTGGATGATTCATTGTTGTTTAAGATAAGGAAAATGTATAATATTGCCTCAATGAAACAGCAAATGTGTTAAGGCATGCATATAAAATGCATTGTGTATTATATTGATTTATGTACTCAAATTTCTTAAATATTCAGTTCTTTCTTGCGCAGACTTACTCACATAGGCCTCGCACACATACTCGCGCACCCACACCCACGCTCACACACGCACACGCTCACGCACACGCACACAGACGCGCGCACACGCATGCACCTACCCATTAAATGCAAAAAACCTAAACATTACCACAGATATATTATTTGCAGTTTCATTCTTATTATAATATCATATTGTGTTTTGTGATTTTGTTTTATTTATGATCATCGTGTTTATCTTAATCTTTGTCTGTTTTTACCTGTAAGGAGGGTCATATGGAAGATTAGTTTATTGCTAAATATGTCACCCTCTATAATACAGAATTTACTTACTTACTAACTTACTTGCTTAATTACTATCTTTGAATTTTATTGAAATAATAATGAAGTCAGAGTAAAATTAGGACCCCTGGTCTTTTCCGAAATTTTAGTTACATAAATAATATAAATTTATCAATGTTATTGAAATTGCGCTAATATTTTATTTTGGTATTATTTTGGATTCAGTGCTAATTGTTTTTAATTGTCTTTTGTAAGCCCATTACAGATCAATTTAGCTGAAGTGTTCTGCGAAAGTTATTAAAAAGTGTGATTATCAAATAGTGTATCGGAAACATGATGCTAACTTAAAACAACTTTATTTTGCTAAACGAACCATATAGGATAGATTGTCAAATATATGCCATATCAAATAAAAAGATGAAGATCTAGATTTAAAACATATTCCGAATGTTGAATCTGAGGTTTCCATTCCATCACTGTTGGTAAAAACTTTTACAGTTGATCAATAATATGATACCTCTTAATATACAATCAGCGCTAAATTGAATAATATTTGAATTTGAAGACGCTTGTCTTTGAGCTTACAATATGTTTTGTGGGCCCAATGTGTGCAACTACTCCGATTACACTTAAAACTATATTTTGACAAGAAACACGTTTATCAGGGTAATCCGTGCAGCCTTTCGGAACTTATCCGAGCTAGCTTATTAGGTAACGTGCTTAGAGTTACGAGGCGACGCACCCTGCGGTTTTGATTGCTTGTCTGAAGCAGGCTTTATTTTAATTACACTTCACAGTACAGTGTGGCGGCCGTAAAGTCTCCCCGAGCAACCGTTGTGAACATTAACACCTGTCTTAATTTTTCAGTTTTTTTTTAAATTTAGTTTACACCATATTGTTGCATAAATAATAATTGTGAAAATAATAAAATGATATTATGAAATCTTTTTTTTTCAGTGAATATTAAAGTATCGAAACAAAACTTTACTTCAACTAAAGTTAAAATCGAAAATGTTCCCAAATGCAAAATGCCTGGGACATAATATTAAACTGTTTATACAAGCCAAGTGGTGATAAGATAACATATGACAGACACATGTTAAATATTCCATGATCTAAAGCTGCGTGAAGATGACAACTGGTTTACAGCAAATCACGGCTTTATACACAAACATGTTTAACATCAAGCATCAAGGGGAAGTTCAGCTTATCAGTCCCGGCGATCGGCGATAACAGTTAAATGACCATAAATTTCTCTGGTCTCTGGGAAACATTTAATCCCACCAGAGTATTAGATTGCAAGCAGGCTAACTTGCATTTATTAATGTAGCTTCATGAACGTATACATTTTTGACAAACCCGATCAAAGAAATAACTCACGACTAGCAAACTAAACATTCAAATGTATAGGTAAAAAGGTGTAACAGAGATGTGTCATATACTAAAAATGCTCTAAGGGCCGTATCCAATTAATTGTTACGGTATATGAATTTCTGTTTAATTCGCCGAGGCTTCTAAGCAAAATATAATATTTAAATTATTATTTTAAAGCCTCTGTTCTTGTTTTAGTGCAGAAAACGCGAAAATTATGTTATTATTATATTATATTCTTCAGTGATCTTTAGTCAAGTATGACAAATTGATAATTAATACATCTGAAGTTCGAAACGATTTTTGTTGGTTATTAAAATAATTTTTCGTAATGAAAAATGAATTTGAAATAGCGGCGTGAAAGCGGCCTAGCGGCCTAGCGGCGTACAGTTGCGGCATTGTGGCGTGAAGTTGGCGTGAAGTTGTCGGCCTAGCGGACTAGTCTACATAGCGTCGTGAAGTTGGCGGCCTTGATGATTGGCGAAAAAGCGACGTAATTTGGAGGCCTAGCAGCCAATCGGCCTAGCGGCGTGAAGTTAGCGGTCTTGCAGCCTGTAGGCATTACAGCGCGAAGTTGGTACTCTTGCGGCCTGCCAAACTGGACAAGAGGCCGCTAGGCCGCTGAGTTCAGCCCGCTAGGCCGTCAAATTAAAGCCGCTAAGCTGCCAACTTCACGCCGCTAGGCCGCTGGGCCGTAATCTTCAGATATCTTTCAAGTGATCCCATAAGCTAAATTTATGATAACCAAATGGAAGTTCACCAGTGCTTCAAATGCAAATTGAAGATATTTTACAATAAAATTCTTGATAAAATAATTTGTTTTATGTTGACTGTGCAAAGAGATGTGATAATAGTTAAAGAGTAGTGTATAGATTCAAATTTAAAAGGTAAATGCAATTTATTGAAAGAGAACATGATGATAACAGTTATGCTGAAAAAATCGTTTAATGCAATACCATGAAACATTTTACAGTTCTATTTTTTCAACAAGCGCTCGATAACTTCGAATCTTCTTTATGAGGCAATATACCAATAGACACACACTATTGAAATTCCAAAATCTGGAAATTGCAAGCAGTGCTTAAATTTCATTTTAGTCTATTATACCTGTTGAGATTACTGTTTATGTAACATATTTGTTGGTAACATCAAATAAATAAAAATTATATATGATTGATTTCTGTTAGTAATTACTTTCAACGTGTAACATGTTCAATCGACCGGTACACAAATTTGTAATTCGATTCGCGATATCAGTTGTGCAAATTTATGATTCCTGTGGTGAGGTGAACTATCATGGAATGTACTGATCAGTCAGCAGATAAAATCCAGGATAAGAAATGGGTTAGCCTAGCGGTCAGCTAGATGGTTCTAATTTTAATTACTTTTAATAATAGTTTTACATATATCTTTATTACAGTTCTCAGTTTCATTTTCTTATTTCTGTCGAACAATCTATGTTCTGAGAGCTAAGCAAAGTTAAAATCAGAAAAATTGATGTGCCTTAGTATATAACTGGATGACAGGGGAATATAAATAATAACAGAACATAGGAACGGGAGCCAGTCTAGGCATTTTGCATGAGGCCGATTGGCATATTATTCGTTCAATTAGTTTAGTGAAGGGTGATAATGTTGCGCGCATTAGAACGAAACGTTTCTTGTTTTGCGGTGTTTTGTAATTTTTATTATGGATAAAAAATGATAGCATCAAATCCGAGACAGGTAAGCAAATAATTTGTCTTATTTCTCCACAGTTCGAAAGAATATCAAATTGTTTTACCTAAGTCATATTTATCATTTCAATTAACATTTTAGTAGTAAGCTAAACAAGTTATTCATAGAATATACCATACTCTTTTTAAATCCGAATTTATGCGAATTAGGTGCAATTTATTTTTTTTTCAAAGCAGAAACAAACAATTTCATGAAAACCTCCATATTATACTTTCTAACGTTATTTATTATTTTTAAAAACTGCTAAATCGTGTTAATATCAAATTGACAAAGATACATTTTTGAATATAGAAAGAACATATTTGCATGTAACCATGATGAACTTGTCTGGAGTTTATAATGGTTAATTTTGATGAACTCTTGAACCGTAAAATTTTTCCTTAAAAACAAGAAAATCGAAAGAAGAATAACCCATTGACTAATAGTTGAATAGCAACCTCATTAGACTTAGACAAACTAAATACTAAGGATTTCATCGTGTTTGCTTGAACCTTAATATCAAGTCGTTTGTATTGTATGTTGTGATATTAAAAAGGATAAACATCTGAAATAAAAAAAGCCCAAAATGACAAAAATAATTGATTTGATGATGAAAAACATAAAGAAAAAGAGAGAAAAAAACTGAAAATCAGTTAAAAATTCTCAGTAATATGTGAATAATATATATCATCTTTTATGTTTATATCATAGAAATGCATATTATAAATTGTGGTATTATGTTATTTCACGGTGCTTAATTTTCGACGCCAACGAAAACTTTACGCTGACATAAACTAGATTCGCTCAGTAGTATTATCAACATAGTATAAGAAATCGTGTGGTTAATATTCGCTGGTATTTGATTGTGTGCACATTCAAAGCGACTATTAAGCCCACGCGAAATAAAATGATACTCCAGTATACATGAACTCCACAAAAAATAATTCAGTGTCATACGAAATGTGTTACTCGGCTCTAGACAAAACATATTTTTTACATACAAATGTTAACGTAAATCACAGCTGAAACTTTATTACGAAAGATTAAAGTAGTGAAATAAGCATACCACGAGCGGCCACAAACAAAAGACACAGATTCCCTACACGTCATTATCTTTAGTTTGATAAGAGTATAAAGATAAACTGATAAGAGCAATTTCTACTACCATGCAGTATTTGGTCAGAAAAAAACCCGCTAGGTTAAGATACATGAAGTACTTTCAACTAATAAACATCTGTTTTAATTAGTTTTATGTTGTAAAAAACATTTAGGG